>CM064509.1:48858229-48925729 GCA_032716605.1 Paralithodes platypus | reverse complement strand
GTGCCAAACTCTATCGAAAGCATTCGATATGTCTAGCGCAACAGAAAAAGTCTCACCGAAGTCCCAAATGGAGGATGACCAAGAGTTAGTATGATAAGAAAAATAATCACCAGTAGAACGGCCCTTAACCCATACCATACCGTAGGATACAGTAATAAAAGCCCCTTGCAGTCCCAAACACTGAGGCAAAAATGGCAGGAGAGACCACCTTTTCACCTCAAGAGATGGAGCAAGACTGCCCCAGTCACACTTCAGCGGGTCTTATATAAGCTGAGAAGTGTTGCCAGACCGGTAGAAGTGCTTAAACAGTTGTGTTACTAACTACAGGGTTGTACATGCAGTTACAAGGAAAGCACATTACTGACGAATATACTCGGGCCTGGGACTGGGGAGTTACTTATCTACTGACGAATATACTCGGGCCTTGGACTGTAAGGGTTAAGGAAGCCATACTGGCGGTCGGAGAGCAGGTTATGGGAAGATAAATGCTTAAGAAATTTTGAGGTAAGGATAGTTCTAAAAACATTAGATTTGCAAGAAATGAGAGCATTTGGATGATAGTTGGAGGGTTGAGAGTGTTCACCATTCTTTGGGACAGGTTGAAAGAGAGCAAACTTCCAGTAAGAAGGGAAGACGTTAGAGGAGAGACAGAGACGGAAGAGTTTGCCTAGGCAGTGAGTCAGCACGGAAGCACAGTTTTTGAGTATACCAGGAGGAACACAGTCCGGATCGTACGCCTTCTTTGTATTAAGCCCTGAGAGGGTGGAAAGTACAACCTTGGAAGTGCTTATGATATTAAGAATTTGTAGGAGAGAAGGGGGTGGAGAGGGAGGAATAGCACCGGAATCATCCAAAGTGTTAGCGAAGAGTTCAGCTTTGTCAGAGGAAGAAGTGACAGTGGTGCCGTCAGAGCGGAAAAGGGGAGGGAAGGACGAAGAAGAAAATTTGCTAGAGAGGTTTTTGGCTAGTTGCCAGAAGGCTTGGGAAGAGCTAGAATTGGATAGTTCAGTGTATTTATTATTGATGAAAGAATATTTGGAGAGTCGAAGAACAGATTTGGCTTGATTCCGGGCAGAAACATAGGAAGTATGGGATTCGTTAGTATGAAGGCGACGGTACTGTTTGAATGCTTCCTCCTTATTGCGGACAGCAGTCGAACAAGCGTGAGTAAACCAAGATTGTTTTGCATTAATCTGAGAGAAAGAACATGGAATGTATGCTTCCATGCCCGAGAGGCTTACCTCGGTAATGCGTTCAGCACTCTCCGAGGGTCCTCGGCCACTGAAGCAGAAGTCATTCCATGGGAAATCAAAGAAGTACTGCCGAAGAGCCTCCCAGTTGGCAGTGCCAAAGTGCCACAAGCGCCGCCGGCTAGGAGGCTTGGGTGGTCGTACCAGAGAGATAGGACAGGTAGCAGATATAAGTTTGTGTTTGGAGGAGCCCAAAGGAGAGAAAAGATTTACAGTATAAGCAGACGAGTTAAAGGTTAGAAATAAGTCAAGAATGTTGAGCCGATCTCTGAAGCGGTCCGGGATACGGGTGGGTTGCTGGACTAACGTTATGCTCTAGGTCATTTAGGATAGAAAAGGTGTAGGCTTATATAAATATATATATATATATATATACAGTATATATATATATATATATATATATATATATATATATATATACTTCGACAGAGTCTGGCACAAATCTCAAAATTCCAAAGCATCCTCCTGCAGTTTCTATCCCTCTATCTTTGCCTTTGTGTCTAATTTCCTTTCTGACCGTTCCATACCTGCAGTTGTGGACGGCCTCAACCTATCAATTCCAGTATTCCTCAAAGTTCTATCCTGTCTCCAGTTCTCTTCCTAATATTCAATAATTATCTCCATACCTGTACCTCTAGTCCTATCCACTAATATGCTGATGACAATACCCTACACTATCCAATCGATTTTTCACATCAACCCAGAATGCAATTACTCCAAAAGTCATGTAATGATGCCATAGAACGTCTATCTTCTGATCTATCAATGATTTCTGATTCGGCAGAGTAAATCTTGTTACTTTTAATGCCTTCAAGACTCAATTTCTCCATTTAACTACCCGTCACAATCTTCCACGAGACTACCAATTATTCTTCAACACTACACAAATCAATCCTTAATTTTCTCTTAGTATTCTTGGTGTATCTTTTTCATTCAACTTTTCATGGAAAGATCATAATGCCACTCTTGCTAAGAGAGCGTCCCAGATATTAAGTGTGCTCAACCATCTCCGTGGGTTCTTCATCCCTGTACAACTTTTTGCTCTTTTTAGGGGCACAGTGCGCCTATGTATAAAGTATTGTTCGCATGTGTGGGGAGGTTCCACTTATAGCCACACTTCTCTAAAGAGTAGAATCAAAGGCTTTTCGCCTCATCAACTCACTTCCTCTTAGTAGTTCCCTACAATCTCTTTCTACATGCTGCAATGTTGCATCTCTTTAACTTTTCTATCGCTATTACAACAATCAGAGCTCTCTTAACCCATTGGCTGCGGGAGACGTTCCGGAACGCCATGGCACTTTACAGCAATCTACGGGCTTTAAAAGCCTCTTTAAGCCTGTAAAATCGAGTGCAAGGGAGTGGGAGCGCGACAGGCCACACGTCTTTCTCTCAGCCAGGCAGCTGAGGCACTGAGGGCTCTGAATCAGAGTCTCGCGAGACATAAAGTGCTGCCAAAGGCAAATGTAGCGAGAAATTAGCGAGAATTGCTAATTTTAGCGAATGTCTATGGTAGCGCTGCGGGTGAACCCTGTGAGCTACGAAGCTCGTTCTGTCGTCATTTTGAAGCTATTTTTGTCTAGTTTTCGGCTCTATACATTTCATTTCATTCAGACATTTGCCTAATCAATCAGGAGTGCCTGCATGAGATCTAACATGGCTGAAATATGCCCGCAGCATAAGTGTTAATGCATACTAAGAGAGCAAGGCACCTGCCTTTCAACAGTCCCGTTCCTATTCTGTCCAGCTCTCCAACCCAAGAACTAGAAATCTTTCTCAGTCTTTCTTCTACTTAACAAGTGAACTCTGGAACTCTCCCTCAATCAATCTTCCCTTCATCCTATGACTTAGGCTGCTTTAGACTTTGTGTGTCCAGGTATTTTGTCCCCAACGTCCCTAAAATTTAGCTCTCTGTCACTGTTTTGGCTTCAGGCAGCCTGCCTTTTGCCTCCTTCACACACATAGAACGAAACAAAAAGTACAATGCTTATTCTACCTTAACTACAAGGTCACATGAGACCTTGTGTATGTGTGTGTGCGAGTATGTGTGTGTGGATTTGTGCGCGTGATGTATGTGTGCGTCCTACATGTTTTCCGTGTTCAATCCATTCATTTGTCGGTACCCTTATGTGATATTCTAAACATTTGATTACGTTTTACTGACCAAAACACTCCTTTACTATAGACTTGAGCTTCTTACTTACATAGGGATTTGGGTGGCACACATATGGCTAAACAGAGAACAGATCATGAGATAATTCGAAAATTACATGTGGCACATTTGGATGTTTGATATAAATACGTCATCCGAATTCTTCAATATGTATATGCTTTACCTAACATCATACTACGTAAACTACTATACACACTGTCAAGTGAAATATTTCCCTAAACAAGTAATATAATTATTCTACTGTATATAAATGTAAAATTCCTCTGGTCTTGAGTAGAAGGGATGAGATAATACATTAGTGAACATATTATGTTCACTAATGTATTGCCTTAAAGATAATGTCCCAGTACGATATATTATATATCAGCATGACCTTCATGTGTCACTAATACACTAGAAAAATATCTTCTTTATATCTACAAGATATAATTATAGCATCCTTCTTAGTAAATCACCGCTAACAAAAATAAACTCTGTATAAAATATTTGAGGAAGATGTTACCCACTACCTACTGTATATGTGAAAATAATAAAACATACATCTTTATTAGGTTCTTCCTTTTTCACTCGCAATAGACGAATACTTCTCTATATATTCGATGTTAGATGAGAGAATGATGTTCCATAGCAGAACCTATATATCACGAAGCCACCACGAAATAAAACATGAAATATATATAATGAAAAACAAATAATCTACACCCTAAGCAATTTCCTTTGTTGTCTCCGGTCAGGCAGAACACAACTACTGTATTTACAAAATTATACATCACAAGATCGTTACTAAGTAAAGGTAACACGCACGCCAGCCAGCACTCACATAATATGCATCCATAACATATATTTTTTATTTCTGTTTTACTTCTAAATATATAAATAAATATAATACGTTAATCATAATTAAATAAAGAAAACACACGTACAGTACTGTTTATACAACATAAGTTTTGATCAAATCACATCCAGCACAATTTGTCATAGGAAAACAATAGACAAACATAAATTAATAAATACATATATAAATAAAAACATAAACAAAAACAATAGACAAACATAAATGAATAAATACATATATAAATAAAAACATAAACAAAAGCAATAGACAAACATAAATGAATAAATACATATATAGATAAAAACATAAACAAAAACAATAGACAAACATAAATTAATAAATACATATATAAATAAAAACATAAACAAAAACAATAGACAAACATAAATGAATAAATACATATATAAATAAAACATAAACAAAAACAATAGACAAACATAAATGCATAAATACATATATAATAAAAACATAAACAAAAACAATAGACAAACATAAATGAATAAATACATATATAAATAAAAACATAAACAAAAACAATAGACAAACATAAATGAATAAATACATATATAAATAAAAACATAAACAAAAACAATAGACAAACATAAATGAATAAATACATATATAAATAAAAACATAAACAAAAACAATAGACAAACATAAATGAATAAATACATATATAAATAAAAACATAAACAAAAACAATAGACAAACATAAATGAATAAATACATATATAAATAAAAACATAAACAAAAACAATAGACAAACATAAATGAATAAATATATATATAAATAAAAACATAAACAAAAACAATAGACAAACATAAATGAATAAATACATATATAAAAAAAAAATAAACAAAAACATAGGCAAAACAAATATATAGTGTCCTCGTCTGTCTTCCGTAGAAAAGGAAGTAAAATACTGCGATAGAAAAGTCCTCCGTCAAGAAAGAGAACTCGGCTCCCAATTTCCTCTGCTTCCCATATCAGTAAATCCACGTCGCTCCCACATAGCCCTATACCGTCCCTCGTCCCTCTCACCCCCACCATCCCCAATACCAACAGTACCATAATATTATACTTGTATTTCCGACACTTACATACTGATTATATTCCTATAATATAATTGAAAAACAAATATCGGTATATTGTACGCACTATGTTATACAGTTTGAGTTTCAAACACCTGGTTATGCGAACATTTGTCATTGCCAAGTAGTAGCGTATTATGATGGAAAGAAAAACAAAAACACTTATCGCAATTTAGCTCGTAACATTGGAAGACGTTTACATGTATATGTATATATTCAACACTACTGACTTGCAAAATACACAATGGCTAGAACCAAAACAAATGCACAATAATTATGTAGTCAGTTGTACAGTCTCTGTTTGCTGAAGACCCTCTACCACACATACTGTATGTACACATCCACCCAAAACGTACCCCCCTCACCCCCCCCCCCCCCCCCCCGACATACACCAGCGCGCCTGCGCGCTTACACACTCGCCCATATAATTCTCCAGCTGACTTATACAATCTTTTCCGTTTCAATCTTCCTTTTCACTACATCCCAACACTTTTCTCCCATCATGTAGACTCGGTTACGTAACGTTGTCACTGCTGTTTGTCATCTGTATTTCTTTGTAGTATATTTTTAACGCTTCTAGTACAATAGCGTTTTCAATTGTGTACATTTGGTCCGTTATCCAGGTGGTTTAAGACGCTTGACACATTATGCTATGTAAGTGTTTTAGGTTATTTTGCCGCAATTTTCGTTTCAATTTTAGGATTCTCCGACCTCGCCGGAAACATTACAAACTTATAAACTAGGATTATGGGTAAGTAAGAGAAAGGAGGCGGAGAAAAGATAAGTGACGTGAAGATAAGAGAAAGAGGAGGAGAGAAATAGGTGGATAACAGAAAAACCAGGACAAGGAGTTAGAGGGGGAGAAAATCTTCCACTGTATGTAGATTACCACTCACTGGGAAAGGCGGCCTCTGATTTGCTCTAGAGGGTAGTGTAAGCAAAATAATACATAACTATAATCTGAATCATAGCAACTCAGTAACCACCAGCACCTTTTCTGTCTTGAGCAGCATTAAATCTTACCCATGGAGAAAACTGTCAGTGTCTTGGGGTACACACAGGCTGTTCCATTTTTCACATGAACAGCAGTTTCTAAACAACCTAAACAATGCTCATTCATATTAAAACGGCATGTCAGTTTACGTGTTCTATCCAATGGAATGTATATTATCGGTCAGCTAATGCGAGACGTCTGTGTTCAGCATAGGAAGGAGTTATTTTAGTCCATTCTGCTCTCGTTCTGGATATTTCCAGGCAAAGATATATTTATGATCAGTCAAGTCGATCCACTGTCTCTTCCCTTAAATCATACACGTAAGGGTTGTTCATCGTTTTAGGAACTGTTTCATTGGCTTCAATACAGTTGTGGTCATGAATGCCTGAACACCTCATAATGATACGAGATTGTTTTCATTAGCTAGTGAATTAATGTAATATAATTGTTGTGTATTTAGCTTCTGTATCATAAATTGCGCCTTCACAAAATTATCCACAGATTCTTATCTACGAGTCCTACGACTGTACATCGGAAACATATTAATTGCTAGGATTAACCACTATAGGTTGGTCAATTAATAATTATTTTATATCAAATCAGGTTGTTTAATTTTTCTTGTCCAGCTATCAAAGCAAATGTTTGCATTCGATACATAATCTTACACCATTTAATTCTAGCCAATTGTTGCCAGCATTATTGACCAATAGGATAAATGCACAATTATGTACGATAATAAAACCAGTTGAACAAAGTTATGATAAATCCTACCTAGTTTCTACAGAGATAAAGTATTACTGCATAATAACAATACAGTAATATATTATACTGCGATGTTGTTCAGATAGGGACGATCTTAATAGTTTGTAATCTCCCTTTACTTTCTATTGTGCGTTGCCCTTAAAGGTTTACAGCTCCGAATGCCATTTTATGCACATTTACCACGCAGTTAGTGATTTTTTTGTTCTATGTTTATGAAGGAGACAAAAGGCAAAGATATCAGTAACAAGAGTCTCCCCCAAAGTTGAAACAGTGACAGAGAGCCAAATTTAAGGCACGTTAGTCAAAATGTCTGGAGACACAGAGCTTGAAGCAATTTAAATCATAGGATGTGGGAAAGGCCAATAGATAGAGGGAGAAAGTTGCAAGGCTTACATGTTGAGTAGAAGAAAAATGGGAAAATTGGTTCATTCTTGGGTTAGAGAGTTTGACAGAATAGAGGATGGTTAGTCAGTCAGTAGCCAGCCCTTACTCCCACAAGGGGTAGGGAGGATAAGCAAAAGACACAAGAAAGGAAAAAGAGGTGACAGGAGAAGAACACATATAACAGTTCGCCCACAAAAAGCAAGCACACAAGCATTCAGATGCAACCCATCCGTATCCCGGATCGCCTCGGAGATCGGCTCAACCACGGTATAGTAACATAGAAGGTAGACGCAGTGAATTCTTGAACTCATATACATAAAGGCTTTTAAAAAGCACTAAACAGACGTCTATCAATTATTTTTATTTTGTGACTTTACGCTCAACCATGGTACCGTCATAATATAAGATATAGTTGTTGGAATAACGTTGATTATTCTATAAGCGAGTATTTAGTGAAATATTCGTATACCATCGTGGTTTGTTTGTTGACGTAGGCAGTGTTCTCTCTGGCCATCAGAGGGCACCACCGTCCGGTCTGCTCCCTCCCCACTCCGCTTCGTAGAAATCTACGTTCCCTCTAGATTCTTAGCTGGCCATATACTCTTTATATAAACTACACATATATCAAATAACAATGCTAACATGTAGATTGGGTCCTACTACAATAATATTATCGATATCAATCGACATTACTCTACATATTAGGTAATTAGGTAAACAAAAATATCATCGCATTTCTGCGGTAAAATTTGAAGCGACGTCGGTTATATACTACCTCATAGCCGTATATATAATCTTCAAATGCAAAAAATAACAACTTTAGCAAATAGACTAGGGTCCTGTCACACTATATATGTGTATGTTTATCCATGTCACTTTACATTTTCGGTGGAAAACGCAATATACTGATCCTGTTAGAACACCATATTTAGCTTGGGAGACGTTACAGGAGTCATTCAGTGACGTCACAGAGGCCCAAACAAGTGACTGTCGTGGTTCCAATACTACCGCCATGCGCCTACCTCCTTATGTTACTATACAGTGGGCTCAACATTCTTAACTTGTTTCTAACTTCTAGCCCTACTTCTTATACTGTCGATCTTTTCTCTTCTTTGGGCTCCTCCGACCATAAACTTATCTTTGTCACCTGTCCTATCTCTCCGCTACGGCCACCCGATCCTCCCAGGCCTGGGACCCTCGGAGAATACCGAGGTAATACTATCGGGCATGGAGGCATACATTCCATGTTTTTTCTCCCAGACTAATGCAAACAAATCTTGGTTTACTCACGCTTGTTCTACTGCTGTCCGAAATAAGAGGAGAAATCATTCAAACGGTACCGACGCCTTCAAACTCAAGAATCTCATTCTTCCCATGTTTCTGCACGGAATCAAGCCAAATCTGTTCTTCGACTCGCCAAACTCTTTCATCAATAATAAATGCATGGAACTATCCAACTCTAGCTCTTCCCAAGCCTTCTGGCATCTAGCCAAAAACCTCTCCAACAATTTCTCTTCCTTGTCTTTCCCTCCCTTTTTCCACTCTGATGGCATAACCATCACATTACCTCAGTTGTATGTAAAATGCTAGAAACTGTCATACGAGACAGACTCGTAAATCACTTAGAGGAAAATAACATACTTAAAGATACTCAACACGGCTTTCGTAAAAAACGTTCCTGTTTAACAAACCTCTTAGACTTCTTCCACGATATCCTCAACCTCTACGATGAGAGTAAAGCTGTAGATATTATATACCTTGATTTTCAAAAGGCCTTTGACAAAGTTCCCCACAAACGTTTACTGCTAAAACTAAAAGCGCATGGAATACAAGACGGTGTGTTGAAATGGATAGAAAATTGGCTCAGCGACAGAAAGCAAAGAGTAGTCATAAACGGTAAGGCATCAAAATGGACCAATGTAAGTAGCGGGGTACCCCAGGGATCGGTACTAGGACCAATTCTCTTTCTAATTTACATCAACGACATAGATGAGGGTCTCACCTGTACAATCTCAAAATTTGCTGACGATACAAAAATTGCAAATAGCGTACTCTCGAAAGAACAAGTTGACGATATGCAACACAATCTAGATAAATTGTCATGTTGGGCCCAAATTTGGCAAATGAGTTTCAATGCGGATAAATGTAAAGTACTACATATCGGATACCTAAATGAGAAAGCAAACTATTCGATGAATGGCACTCAGCTTAAGAATGTAAACAGAGAAACCGATCTGGGAGTAACAATATCGAGTAACCTAAAACCGAGTCAACAATGTTCAGAAGTTGTTAAGAAGGCAAACAAAATAATTGGCTTTATAGGCAGGTCATTTGAGCATAAATCCAAAGAAGTTATCCTAACCCTTTACAATTCCTTAGTCCGCCCTCTTCTGGAATACTGCGTTCAATCCTGGTGCCCTTATTACCAAAAAGATATAAACAAGCTAGAACGAGTTCAACGTAGAGTTACCAAAATGATACCTAGCCTAAAGAACAAACCATACGAAGAGCGTCTTAGAGAATTAAATCTATTTCCTTTAACCCAGCGCAGATTAAGAGGCGACTTAATTCAAGTGTTCAAAATCATCAAAGGCATCGACAATATGAACTGTAGTAAGTACTTCACTATCGACCAATCTAATTACACGCGGGGAAACGGTTGCAAAATTATTGGTAAATCTTTTAACTCGCACGAATCTAAGAATTTCTTCTTCAATCGAGTTGTCAACTTGTGGAATGGGCTTCCCCGAAACGTTATAGACTGCATCACCGTTGATTCATTTAAACTCCGCCTAGACAAATATCTCGCATCAAACCCGCGACTGACTGCGTTTGTAAATGAATAACTTTATTTTATCCCCCCCTCAGTTACTAACCCATCTGTCCCCTACTAACTTCCTAATCCTGCCACGGACATTAGTTCCAGGGCAGTAATTCCCTTTCCAATGTTCCCTTACCCACTCTAAACCACTGTTTGGACACTTGATCCTCAGTGTTTTGGAGGACAAGCAACCTAGAAGGGTCACTGGATCTGTTGTTGCTTGATTTCCTTTGTACTCCTTTGTACTCCTTTGTACTCCTTTGTACATCTTCCTCTAACAAAGCTGAACTCTTCGGTCAAACTAATATAATGAAGCCATACAACACTAATCTTCTGATCTAACTACCATTTCCAATTGGGGCAGAGAAAACCTTGTTACCTTTCATGCTTCCAATTTCTCCATCTATCTACCCGCCGTGAACTCCCAAAGGACTATCCCTTATAGTTCAACAATACAAAAATCAACCTTTTATTTTCTCTCAACATTCTCGGTGTCTCTTTTTCTTTGGGTCTCCCGTGGAAGGATCATATCACCACTCTTGCTAAAGTGGCCTCCCAGAAGCTGGGTGTGCTCAACCGCCTCAAGGGGTTCTTTACCCCTGCGCAGCTTCTTGCTCTGTACAGGGGCACAGTGCATCCTTGTATTAAGTATTGTTCACATGTGTGGGGAAGATCCTCTCACACAGCACTTCTGGACAAGGTAGAAAGGAAAGCCTTTCATATCATTAATTCCCGTCCACTCTCCGACTCTCTGCAATCTCTCTCTCTTTGCCGCAATGTTGCATCTCTCTCGCTATTCTATCGCTACTACAATAATCAGTGTTCCTCAAAGCTCTCTGTGTATACCACTTCTTCTACGTAGGGTACGTAGTACCCGTCTTGCAACACAATCCCACCCTTTCTCTGTACAATTCTCCAACTCAAGAGTGAAACAATACTCCCAATCTTTCTTCTATTCAACAGCTGAGCTTTTGAAATATCTCCCTGAATCCTTCTTTCCCTCACCATATGATTTCAATTGTTTCAAACTCTGTGTGTCTAGACATTTTGACTGGAACATTCCTTGATTTTGGTCATGTCAATCTTTCAACTCTGGGGGAGGCACTCATCACAGGCAGTTTTGCCTGTGTCTTCACATCAACACATCAACATCTCTTCACATCAACATCTGGGATAAAGACCTTCCAGGTTTGTCATTTAAAAGGGTCAAGAGACCTTCATGTACTCTCTCTAACAAACTTCCTCCATTCATCCCTGTCATTTGCTAATTATTTTGCTTCAACCCTTCCCTTTTCACACTTTGACACACATTTTGACACCATATCATACCATCTTCTCGGCTTTCCACGCCTTCTTCTCCCTTCCACTTCACTGACAGATTCATTTAACTATTCTTTCTTCTGGCATGCTTGTCACGTGGCCATACCATCTGAAAACGCTTCCTTCAACCTTTTGCTCTACTGACTTCTTAACTCCACATGCCTCCCATATGTTCACTCCTGTTACTTTGTTTATTCTTCGAAACCCACATGCATATCTTAGCAAATTCATTTCAACTGCTCTTACTCGTGACTTCTCGTTTTTATGCCATACCAGAGTTTCACATCCATACATCAATGTCGGCACCAACACACCCTCATGCAATCCTCTCACTGCTTCCATACTCAAGTTTCTGCTGCTAAACAAGGCTTTCATTGTTCCAGCTACCTTGCTTCCTTGTATTACTCTGTGTTCTATTTCTCTTGCACATTTTCCCTTTTCTCAATCATGGCTCACAGATACATAAACTCTTTTACTAGTTTAAGCTGTTCTCTATTTCTCCTTAAATTGCACACAGTGTCTCCTCCTCTTTCTTATATCATTACTTTGCTTTTATTTACAATTACTTTTATTCCTCGTCTTTCACATACTTCCACAAATATCTCCACTATCTGGCACAGGTCATTCTCACCCTCAGCACATAATACTGCGTCATCTGCATACAACACACTAATAACAGTCATTATGTTCCCATCACTCAGCATCTCATACTCCCTTTCTTCTTGTTCTGTCTTTGACTTCTCTCATTACCCCATCCATATTGTAGAATTGTAGATATTAAACAACCAGGGCGACATCACACATACTGCACACTCACTTAATGCGCCAATTATTCTTACACATGCTTCACTACCGTCATAAAAACTCTTCATAGCATTCAACAAATTGTTTTTTACATCATGCTGCTCTAAACAAAATTCATAATCCTTCTCTATTAACTTTTCCATTTGCTTTTTCAAGATCTATAAATGCCATGTATACCCTCTTATCTGTTTCACATGCCTTCTCTATCATCTGCCTCACTGCAAACATCTGATCCACACATCCTCTTCCACTTCGAAATTCACCTTGGAAAAGTGAGAGATTACATTTGTCTATCTTAAAATGTAATCTCTCACTTTTCCATCGGTAATTTATTTCACTCTGTCAATCACAATTCTCGCATATACTTTACCAACCACACTCAACAGACTGATACCTCTGTAACACTCACATTCATTTCGTTCACCTTTACCTTTATACAACGGGACTATCAATCCTCTCTTCCAGTCCACTGACACAACTCCATTTTTCCAAGCTTTTGAACATAATTTCCACAGTCAATTAATTGTTGCTTCACCTCCATTCCTTATTATTTCACGCTGTATTTCATCTACACCAGCAGCTTTTCCATTTTTCAACTCCTTATCTGCATTCGCTAATTCAACTCTAGATATGTTCCCTCACACGTGACACATCTAACAGACCTCTATCAATTACAACTGCTGTTTCCATTTCCACTCATTAGTCCTTCAAAATACTCCTTGCATATCTCCCTTATTTGTTGTACATCTTTAATCACATTTCCTCTTTCATCTTTCACATGGTCACATGTCTAACCACATTTTCTCCTACATTTAAGCACTTCCTTCTAAAATAGTTACTTATTCTCTGCAAAGTTTTCATTTATTTTCTTTCCTAAATCCTCATTTGCTTTCTCTTTCTTTTCCTTAACTAATATCTTTACTTTGCTGATGCTCTCCTTGTACTTCTTTTTTATTTTCTCCACAGTTCATATTCTCCATCCACATAAGCCATTTACTTATTTTACCATCCACAGCTTCTTTCATTTCTTTATCACACCATGCTGTCCCATTTCTGATCTTGCACACACCACATACCGGTATATTCTTTGCATTCTTCACCAGGCAGTCCTTATATAGCTTCCATGCACTTTCAGCTGTATTCTTCTGCTACATCCTGATTTTTAATTATTTCGATTGTTATTCTTTCAGCATTACAATTCCTTCTCCTATCTTTCTTCCACGCTCCTCTCAAATTTACCTTGCATAGCACAATCATATGATCAGACAGTCCTCCACTCAAACCTCTCACTGCTTTTGTATCACTTAGGCTACATCACCAATCATTCCTCTTTCTACCAACACAATCAGTCAAACTTCTATAATCCTGTCTTTCAATACATATACATTGTATATGTATGAACATCTATATGCTTAAACAAATGATTACATATGCACAACTTTCTTTCATTACACATATCCTTCAGTCTTTATCCATTGTCATTTTCACCTGGTACACCAAAACCACCAATGATGTCATTCTTCGAACCATTGCCAACTCTTACATTCAAGTCACCTAAAACATTCATTATATAACCTACTGGCATTCTATCTATCACTTCATTCAATGTGTTCCAGAATATGTCTCTCACATCCCTGTCATATTCGTCACAGGTTGCATATGCTACCACAACCACTACTTTCACCTTTTCAAACATAAACTTCACAAACATTCACCTTGAATTAACATATTCATACCCATGTATTGCTTTACTCCATTTCTCATTCATTAGAAGACCAACTGCTTCCTTACCTCTTTCATTTACACCCATTCCTGTCCTTACCAGTGTACACCATTCCACTATTTTTGTTCATTTCCTTTCATTTTTTGTCCACATATACCAAGAACATCAAATCTTCCTGTCTTAAATACATTTACTACTTCCATTCCAAACAGCCATACATGCCTGTCTGACTGTACTGGACCCCTGGCAGGCAAAGGGCCCATCTCTGAGGCTTGCTGATCCATACGTAGGAATTTATTCTTTCGGTGGGATTCCCAATCCCAACCTCCAGAGGCTATCTGCGCCACAAAATAGAGAGCGGTGGAGTCGCCACAACCATATGCCGAAAGATAAAAGGCAAAGCTGTCTGTAACAAGTGTCTCCCCCAAAGTTGAAAGGCATGTTAGTCAAAATGTCTGGACACACGGAGCTTGAAGCAATTTAAGTCATAGGATGAGGGAAAGACAGATAGATAGAGGGAGAGAGTTCCAAAGCTTACTAGTTGAGTAGAATAAAACTGGAAAAATCGGTTCATTCTTTAGTTAGAGAGTTGGACAGAATAGGGGAGGTAGTGTGTTAACCCGTCCCGCCCCAGCGACGCGTCTGGCGCGTCGCCTATGTATGTAACGCACAGCCCCAGCGACGCGTCTGACGAGTCACCCTAATTGCTCCGACCGTAACCTCAGGTGTAGCCACTCGAGAGGGCTCAGATTTGTATGGGAACTGTGTACGTATCCCACGCAACCGTGCCGATGGTTGAAAACTCTCAAAGTCCACGTGCGTGCGCGTAAGCGCGCAATAACCTGTTTTTTGGGGAAATTGCCTTCAATTTTTTACTCTTGTAAAATACGTTTTCGGGGGCTCTGTAGGACCATTTTTTAAGCTTTTTGAGCGGTTTTTCGTGGTTTTTCCTTCATTCCTAACCCATTCGCTATTGTTTCTGGAATAAAACCATTTTTTGAAAACGGGCCGGGTTCTGGTGAACAAAAAATAAAAAACTAGGCGGGGCTCCACGGGTTAAAAGGCAGGTGCCTCCCACTCTCCGTAAGGGAGAATGTGTACACAGAGAAAGCTCTGAAGAACCCTTGTTTATTGTAATAGCAGTAGAAGAGTGAGAGAGATGCAACAGCGTGTAGAGAGAGATATAAGGGAATTAGTAGGAGGAAGTGAGTTGATGAGATAAAATGCTTTTGATTCTACCCTTTCGAGAAGTGCGGTGTTGATAAAACCTCCCCACACATGCGAACAATACTCAATACATGGGCGCACTGTGCCTTTATACAGAGCAAAAAGTTGTGCGGGTGTGAAGAACCCACAGACAGTTGAACACACGTAACCTATGGGAAGCTGTTTTAGCAAAAGTAATAATATGATCTTTTCAAGAAAATTCAGGAGAAATTGAAACACCAAGAATACTAAGAGAAGATTAAGTGTTGGTATGTGTACTATTGAAGATTAAGGGATTGTCTTGTGGAAAATCGTGACGAGTAGATAGATGGAGTAATTGGGTTTTGGAATAATTGAAATCAATAAGTTTATCTCAGCCCCAATTGGAGATAGTTTTATAGACCAGAAGATAAGAGTGCTATAGCCTCATAACGTGAGTTTGGAGTAGAGCGTTCAATCTGTATACAAGCTTGCCAGATTTCACCAGATTCGCCAATTATCGTAATAAAATGTGAACAAGACTAAGAAGGGTGTCAGTTTCTAAATTATTTGTCGATTTTTCCTGAAGTTAATAGTCTTATGACAAGCGGTTGTAATCTTATATATTCTTCATATATATTATAATATTATCTTATATATTTTGGCTCACTACTTTATTGTATATTTAAAATAAGATAGCCGGAAAAAATATTGTGTTGTAAAATAAATCCATTACAAAATGGTAAATACTGGTTGCAAAATATAAATTGTATATGATTTACCTTGTTTCGTATGCTAATGATATATTTATAATAGTGGTATCTAAATTAAACAACACTTTTATGAATAAATTGACATTTCATTCAGTTTCATATTTTTCTCTGAACAGGACTGCAGGACTTGAGAAGCAGCTCATTTTTATAGAGGCTGTTGATTGGCTAATGGATACGAGTATGGTTAGTAAATCATGATAACTTCATTATTTCATATCTATTTTTTTAATATTTTAATTATGAGCATTTTCAACAATTGAGTCATGTTCTAGAGTGATATTCGAACACCGTGGTATAAAATATGTCACATAAAATACACTATTAACGTAAATATTATAAAGTGAACACAGACAAAATAAAAACGTGAAAAATCACTAAGCCAGAGAGGAGACTGCCTGCTGAGACGGCTGAGTTCTCATGCCTATCAGCCAATCAGGGGCTGATATCCTAACTTGTCAACACCGTAGTGACTTACCCTGGTGTTAAGAAGCCACTGCATATGTTAAAAATCCAGAGGCTTGTGATTGGCTAAGGCGGGTGAGATGAAAGCCGAGACTCGGTCAATCTACAAATCTCGCTTACTTGTTGGCTTTATTAGTTTTTATTTCGCTTGTGTTCACTTTATAATATCTATGTTATTAATGTGTTATATGTGCTATATTTTAGCTCTCAGGGTTTGTATATAACTTTAGATTATCACATTATCATTAAAATTGCTTACAATTTTAGAGTTTCAATAATGTATATGGAATAATGAAGATATCTCAACTTTATCAACACAAATCAATCAACAACCAATCAGCATGTTCTGTATACAATATTATACTCTACAAGTAAACATAAAAATGTACCTAATACAATATATATCCATTAGAGGTATCTGTTAAACACCATAATGTAGGAAAAATGAATCTAAAATTATACTTGATGTTTTGAAATCACAACAAAAGAGATATATTAAGTATTAGCAATGTTCACATTTTATTATTTTATTCGTGATAAATTAAAGAATCTGGTGACATCTGGCAACTGTGTCCACTGATTGAACGCTCCTATTGCATGCTGGGTCGTTGTGGAAAATTAGATGAATAGTGAAAGGTAAAGTCATCAGCATATTAGTGGATATGATTATAAATATTGTTGAGGAAATCATTAATGCATATTGTAAAGAGAACTGAAGACAGGACAGAACCCTGAGGAACACCGGAGTTGATAGGATGAGAAAGTGAGCGATGGCCATCTACAACTGCAGCTATGGAACGGCCAGAAAGGATTTTAGAGATAAAGACAGATAGAGAAATAGAAACCAAAGGAGGGTAGTTTAGAAATTAGAGAGTTGTGCCAGACTTTATCGAAGGCTTTTGACATGTCTAGTGCAATAGAGAAGGTCTCACTGAAGTCCCGAAAGGAGGATAACCAAAAGTTAATAAGATAATAGAGAACATCACTAGTAGAGCAGCACTTAATGAAACCATACAGGTGATTTGAAAGTATATTATGGGAAGACAGATGCTTAAGAAATTTTGAGGTAAGAATAGTTTCAAAAACTTTAGAGGTGCAAGATATTAGTGCAATTGGACAATAGTTGGAGGGCTGAGAGCAGTCACCCTTCTTTGGGATAGGTTGAATGAGAGCAAACTTCTAGCAAGAAGGAAGGACGTTAGAGGAAAGACAGAGACGAGAGAGTTGGCCTAGGCAGGGAGTCAGAAAAGAAAGAACAGTTGTTTAATACAACAGGAGGAACACCATCAGGTTCGCATGCCTTCTTGGTATTATGCCAAGCAGGTAGTACATCCTTAGAAGAGATTACAACAATGACATAAGTAAGAGAGGGAGGGGTGCTGAGAGAGGATTAGGACTCAGAATCATCCAAGAAAAGATGAATATATATATATATATATTACCAGATGCCTTACTCCCCTTAACACCTTAAGAGCGGCCTAGGCGGTATATAATATGTAGCCACCAGCGGGGTGTTTTTACCCAAAATAGGTCTGTTTACGTGATCATTTTCATGCCTAAATAAGACCCAGAGCGTAAAACAAGTATCTATCCCTGAAAGGGCATAAACAGAGCTTTTCAATGACACCACAACGATCCTTTTATGACCACTAGTTTTCTTGCAACAACCGCGCAACACGAGTGCAAAAAGCATGTAATTCGGTACTTTCCCCATACAATTCAGTATGTAGCGAGTGAGAGAGAGAGGGAGGGAGGAGGTGGGATTCGTGTCAGTAGGTTCGCCGCGGTGGTCTGGAGCAGTCATACGCTCGCTACTCTCCTGCCACCACTTGTCTCTCTCTCTCAGCAACATTACGTGCTGAAATTGCCACACGACCTATGTCGCGCGTCGCCAGATAGTCCAGATTTATTATACTCGACTTATGTTGCGCGCCGATAGTTAGGGGTTAATGAGGGTGGCCATACACAGAAGGCCCCCAAGTGGACCTATCCCCTGTAAGAGGGATAACCCATGCCAGTTTACTAAAGGACTTACAGGATTGACCAGTCAATCTAGGACCCGTCCGACCCCGAGGCCCTCTATGTATCTTTTGAGCATTTTTTTTCTACAGTGGTGATCGGCTAGTCCATCCACTAACCTGCTTCACCCTTATGTAAGCAGTACCGATTTGTATCAGGTTTACTCCCCTAGATGGGTTGCCGCCCAACTAAGGCTGACGAGTCGCATCAACCCACATTTTATAAGGTTGTCTCCCCTAGATGGGTTGCTGACCAAAACTAGCGAATCCCATCCACCCGTATAATATATATATATATATATATATATATATATATATATAACATTTTCACCGACTCACTTGTCAAAGTACTTGCAAAGTATCCCATCTGCTACTGTATGTTCTATCAATCTGTTTTTTTCTTGCATTTAATTCTTTTAATAATACATGCAACACTATAGAATGGTAGTTTATCTCCCTTCTTGTAAATATTTTTCTTTAACCATTATTAAATTATATATACTATTTCTTAAGTGTCAACATTATTAAATTGCCCTCTGTTATATTTCACCCATTTATTGTATTTGTTTTCTGCTCTTTTGTCCATGTAAAACATTGGCCAATACTGACTCGATACGTTTTTTTATATCACCCCTATTGGATTATTAAGCCAACACACTGTAAGTCAAGAATAACAGCTTGACTGGAACCTCTCTGCGAGAACTCCAGTCCCGTGTTGATAGTATCTATACTCTTGCCTGTTGACTATGTTGTAGCCTGTTATACTGTATATGAATCCGTCATTTATTCGAATATAAAATCATATTCTAGTCGCAGTGTCTCACAATATGGAAGGAGACCTCTTGGCTTCACTGTCTTGAGCGATTAAATCTACTGGCTTTAAGCCTCTGCCTGGTGGTAGAAGTAGGAATATAGAATTGTATTTAAATTTGGTTGAATTATCCCTGGAGTGCTAGATCCAATCTAACTCTTCCTGGGCATATTGTTCACATATAAATATATTAGTTTCATCCTGCTTCATTGTTTTCAGTCATATATTGCTTCTCTGTTCTCCCCTCTGTCTAGCTTTTATAGTTCCGTGTATCTTTAAGCTGCTCTACTGCTAAAAAAATACTTTCTTCCAAGATCCTTCTCAACGTGTTATGCAAGGTTTTTTCAATCCATTTTAAACTTTGAGAGGCTTAAACATATTTATCTCCTTGTTTTGTTTTTTTAATATTTCCTTTTCTCGCATTCTTGGAACCAAGACAAAATCTTGGAAAATATACTAAGAAAACATTAGTCATAAGTCTCAATTTTATATTTACACATTCTTTAATCATTTCACAGGATAATATATAATAATTAATAATCTTACTTAAGAATAGCGATGAAACAACTGCCGATATTGAATCAGTTGTGGTGTTGGTGAGGTGGAGGGTGGGGATTCAAGTCAACCAAACTCAGTACACTTATAGATTGAATCAAGACACATTATGTTCTTAGGCTATGCTTCACTGTTTTAGTAGATCAGTTAGTGTAAATCATTCAGGCTTAGACATGATGATGAGGTGACAAGAAGTTGTGTATGGAACCACTGATTTGTTTTATAACTGTATAATATTAGACATCGTTGTTCTTTAGTACTATAGCTATTGACATAAGCAAACTAGATAGTATTCAGATTATCAACAACGCTATATCAACATGTGCCAACATTAAATATATCAAGACCCGCTAAATACAAGTTGAAGGTGTATATATGTGCACAGCATTTGAAGTCACCCTCGAATGATTTAAGTGCAATTTTTATTTGTATGTGTTAGGAGGAGACAAAAGGCAATACTGACTGTAACATTTGTCTCCTTCAAAGTTGAAAGAGTGGCAGAGAGCCAAATTCAAGGCACTTAGAGCTTGGAGGAGTTTAAATATTATAGGACAAGGGGAATACAGATTGAGGGAGAGAGTTTCAAAGCTTGCTTGTTGAGGAGAAGAAAGACAGGGAAAATTGGTTCAGTCTTTGGTTAGAGAGTTTGACAGAATAGGGGTGGGAGTGTGTTGAGAAGCAGGTGACCCCCACTCTCCTTAAAGGAGGAGGTATATACTGTGGAAGCTCTGAAGAACACTGATAATTGTAATAGTGGTAAAAAGTGAGAGAGATGCAACAATGCAGAGTGTAGAGAGAGATTGTAGGGAAGAGCATTTGATGAGACATAATGCTCTTGACCTTTCGAAAAGTGCGGTATGGGTGGAGCCTCCCCACACATGCGAACAATACTCGATACATGGGTATGGGTGCTCTGTACCCCTGTACAGAGAAAGAAGTGCGGGTGAGGAACCCACGGAGACGGTTGGGAACACCTAACTTCTGGGAAGCGTTTTTAGCAAGTGTGGTAATAATTATGATCTTTCCAAGAGAGGTTAGGAGAAAAGAAGAATATTGAGAGAAGATGACTGTTAATGTAATTTTGTTGTTAGACAATTTGTACTGTATTAAACTGTGTTGTATGTAAGTTGAATTATTCAACAATATAGCATAATGGTGAAACCTTGTTAAAAAAGATTATATATGTAATACATCTAGTTTTTTCACATTATAATTTTCTGTGTCACTGCTCAGGGATTAGGCTAAGTCCATTTGAACTGATAAATATCTTCTATAACTCATAAACTGTATGAGGTGGATGGATAGGCATACATCACCTATGCACCGATATCGGTAACAAATCGAGTCTTGCAAAATAAGTTGGAAAGTACATCAATGTCTTCGAAATACATGTTGTTGGCGGGGAGGGAAGGATTTCAACTGTAGAGCAATATAATTGCACCACATGTGCATAGGCTTCAAGCAAATGCCACAATTGATGAATGACCACCTAGATATTAGGTGTGAAGAACAAATTTTATTCACAGAAGCATACCAGGGTGTTGGTGGAGGGGGGGAGGAGAAGGGAGGAAGATCAGTCACACGACACTTACAGCGAGAGAAGTATTGACATTTTTAGATAAACTCAAGGTAAATAAATCGCCCGGACCTAATACGATCTTACCTAGAGTTCTAAAGGACGCTAAGGATGAGCTCTCCAAACCACTGACATTGCTATTCAATAAATCCTTGCAGTCTGGGACTATGCCTGATCAGTGGAAGCTCACCAACGTAACACCGATATTAAAAAAAGGCAGCAAATCCTTACCCAGTAACTATCGTCCAATTAGCTTAACCTCAGTTCTATGTAAAATGCTAGAAACACTCATAAGAGACAGACTCGTAATTCACTTAGAGGAAAACAACATACATAAAGATACTCAACACGGCTTTTGTAACAAACGCTCCTGATTAACAAACCTCTTGGACTTCTTCCACGATATCCTCAACCTCTATGATGAGAGTAAAGCTGTAGATATTGCATACCTTGAAATTCAAAAGGCCTTTGACAAAGTTCCCCACAAACGTTTACTGCTAAAACTAAAAGCGCATGGAATTCAAGACGGTGTGTTGAAATGGATAGAAAATTGGCTCAGTGACAGAAAACAAAGAGTAGTTATAAACGGTAAGGCATCTAAATAGACCAATGTAAGTAGCAGGGTACACCAGGGATCAGTACTAAGGCCAATTCTCTTCCTAGTTTTCATCAACGACATAGATGAGGGTCTCGCCTGTACATATTTCAAAATTTGCTGACGATACAAAAAATGCAATAAGCATACTCTCAAAAGAACAAGTTGACGACACAATCTAGATAAGTTGTCATGTTGGGCCCAAATTTGGCAAATAAGTTTCAATGCGGATAAATCTAAAGTACTACATATCGGAAACCGATATGAGAAAGCAAACTATTTGATGAATGGCACCCAGCTTAACACCTTACGAGCGGCCTATGCGGTTTATTTATATGTACCGCACAGCGGGGTGTTTTTAGCCAAAATAGGGCTGTTTACGTGATCATTTTCATGCCTAAATAAGACCCAGAACGTAAAACAAGTACCTATCCCTGAAATGGCATAAACAGAGCTTTCGAATGACACCATAACGATCCTTTTATGATGGCTAGTTTTCTTGCAATAACCGTGCAACGCGAGGGGAAAAAGCATGTAATTCGGTACTTTCCCCATATAATTCAGTATGTAGCGAGTGAGAGAGGGAGGAGGGAGCTGAGATTCGTGTCAGTAGGTTCGCCGCGGTGGTCTGGAGCAGTCATACGCTCGCTAGTCTCCTGCCACCACTTGTCTCTCTCTCTCAGCAACATTACGTGCTGAAATTGCCACTCGACCTATGTCGAGCGCCGCCACATAGTCCAGCTTTATTTAACTCGACTTATGTGGTGAGCCGCTAATTAAGGGTTAAGAGTGTAGACAGATAAACTGATTTGGGAGTAACAATATCGAGTAACCTAAAACCCAGTCAACAATGTACAGAAGTTGTTAAGAAGGCAAACAAAATAATTGGCTTTATAGGCAGATTATTTGAGCATAAATCCAAAGAAGTAATACTAACTCTTTACAATTCCTTAGCCCGCCCTCTTCTGGAATACTGTGTTCAATCCTGGTGCCCTTACTACCAAAAAGATATAAACAAGCAAGATTGAGTTGAATGTAGAGTTACCAAAATGATACCTAGCCTAAAGAGGTTTGATACGAGGAGCGTCTTAGATAATTAAATATATTTCATTTAACCCAGCGCAGATTACAAGGTGACTTAATTAAAGTTTTCAAAATCATAAAAGGAATCGACTAAATCAACTGTAGTAAGTGCTTCACTATCGACCAATCGAATTACACCCGGGGAAACGGTTGCAAAATTGTTGGTAAATCTTTTAACTCACAAAAATCTAAGAATTTCTTCTTCAATCGAGTTGTCAACTTGAGGGATGGGCTTCCCCGAGACGTTATATACTGCAGCACCGTTGATTCTTTGAAACGTCACCTAGACAAATATCTTGCATCAAACCTATGACTGACTGCGGTTGTAAATGAATATCTTTATTTTATTCCCACCTCATCAAGGATTATTGCGTATATAAATTACTAGGATGTCACTCTCTTTTTCCCAGATATGCGAAAGAAAGATGTTATGTTACTAACCCATTTGTCCCCTACTAACATCCTAATCCTGCCACGGACATTAGTTCCAGGCAGTAGTTCCCCTTCCAATTTTCCCTTACCCACTCTAAACCACTGTTTGGACACTTGATCCTCAGTGATTTTTTTGTTCTATATTCCAACTACTCCCAACTACTCCCTAGGTTGAGAGCCTGTACATTGAACGGCGAAGCCTGTGAGCTCTCGTTGAAGTCTAGGGAAGGAAACATGTGAAACACTTTGGGAGACAATCAGGCCCCGATATCTTGTCTTCGCAAGATGTACGGTTGCCCACCTACGACTTGAAGCAGCCACATCTCTGAAGCTGCTTCGCTCCAGTGCTTCACTGTCTCACCACCTAGACTCAGACCCTCACTCTCAGAACGCTACCTATTGAGCAATGAACTTATAGGCATTGCCCCCCTGTAGCATATTTTGAATATGGGAATATTCAAACAAAGCTATTTAATCAATGAAAATGAGGCTATTTTCATGGCATTTCGGTGGGCTTTGTGGTATTGCACTGATAGTAGGTACAGCACAAATTCCATCCCAATATTATCTTCCCATTGATACATTGGGATTCGAACTCGGTACCATTGGATTACCAGTCCAGTGGCATGACCACTCCACCACTCCTCCCCAAGACCTATTGTTGCTTGATTTCCTTTATATTCCTTTGTACTCTCTCACACACACCTCTAGAAAGAAACTGATTCACTCTCGCTCGCACATACTGTGTGGGAGGGAGGGGTGGTAGTAAATTGATAAGGGAGGTATTAGAGGTTGGAGAGGGTAACAGAGGTAGAGGGAAGGTAGTAGAGAGAGGGAGGGGGCTGTCCTAGAGGTAGGGAGAGGAAGAAGATAAATGGGGAAAAAGAAGATGGGGAAAATAGAAGGAGGGGGAGAAGAAGAGGTGGTGGTATGGAAAGATGCCATGTAGTTCTATATGTTACTCAATTTTGAGACTATTCCAAGCATTGACACAGTGTTTTGAGCGGGTTTGAATAGTGTGCCTTCTGTGAGGTTTCCCGCAGTCCATCAACAAAGCCTCACTTGAGGTTTCTCTCAGTTCTTAGATTAATTCACTTAGGTAACAGTCATATGTTTCTGTACCCTTTTAATCCCGAGATTTACTTTGTAAACTTGATGACATTATTTTGGTGGTAAATGAAATTACATGAAAATAATATAATGGTGTTAAACCCCTTTTTAGATATGGTAAATGTACCCACTTAATATTCTTAAATCTCACACATACGTTGAAAACCTAAGGTATATACAATTCAATGTACATCTGTCCATTTCAAATTGCCTCCAATTATTCTATAAATGCAGCAATTTATTTGTCATGTATAAGCATCCTACATATGTGAATTATTGGATGATATCGAGAGCTAAATGTTTTACTTCTATAAACATAATTTGTATCTGTACTAAACCTGTTACGGAAGTGCCTCTTATAATAACTCATGGATTCTGAGTAATTTAAGGAAAAGTAGATGAAACATAATATTAGCATTTATATTTGTAGTCAATAATTACAATTTTGTTTTCAATAATAAAACAATCTTATAGTTATTCTGCAAATTAAGAAATCATACCATTAATTAATAGGTTCTAATCCTGTTAACCCATTCAGTACCGGTGACGTCCTTTTAGTATATTCTGGTTATTGTTAGACAATTTTATTCAGCTTAGGAAGGAAGTCTACCCATTAATAGGCTACATACTATCTCAATTAATTCTTTTAGCTACCATATATTCTTCATAAGCTTCATAAAATAGTCTAAATATAATTGAAATAAAACAAAAAGATGTTACCGGTAAAGATTTGGGTTAATTGATGTCTTCATAACCATACGTTTCTGGTTTACAGATGATCGGTGAATCTATTTAGCTTAACCCACTGAGCCCCAGGCAATATATATTAAATGTACACTCCAGAACCAGCAGGTTGTCAACACATTTTTTTCCAGAAAACACCTGGAATGGGTTAGAAATGAGGGAACAACCACAAACAAACGATCCCCTAGTTCATTAAGGGTCCTAAGGGGCGCCCGAAAGTAGGAACTAACATGGGGAAAGGGGTAGGCAAAAACATGCAAAAACACGTTTTTGCGCGTTCAGGCGCACATGGTTGGACTTTGAGGGTTTTCAACCATCAGCATTGTTGCGGGGGATATTGACGCAGTTCCCATACAAATCTGAGCCCTCTAGGTGCAATAGGACCGGAGTAATTAACCGCGACGCACCCAATGCGGCTCTGGGGTTTAGGGTTACATACTTTGCCGACGCATCACGTGCGTCTCTGGTACTCGAGGGGTTAATAATGACCTTTATGATTCATATAGGTAAATTCCAATAACCCTTTGATTCGCACCTGTCTTTCCTTTGTTAAGTATTGTCATCGAAAAAGAGGAAAGAGGGCCGGGGTAATCATATATTTGTTTACAATTTCAACCTCATTCCAGAAATGAACAAAAATAAATTTTTCTTACCTGTTACCTTAGACATTATTTATCGCATATGTAACAGCATTGGTTCTTGATATGGAAATGAATAATCATGAACTCTATTAAATAAGGAACAAAATAGAAGCAACAGAAGAATATATAATACAGCAGGCTACCACAACTCACTTGTTATAGAGAACGATGTCGGGCAACCAAATTTTTTCACAGGGTAGTCTAATCGTCTCTAGGCCATTGTAGTCGTTCTTGTCCCAGCGGAGCAGCTCATCCATCCATTCCTGTGTTGGAAATATAATTTTCATAGGAAATGCTTTATTGTGCAGCCTCTTGTGATAAGTTTCTGTCACACTTGATTATTATACCAATTTAAGAGCAATACATTAATTAATATGATTGATATGTTCGTTCCACCACTAGCAAGTAACTCTAACCATTTCATACAGTGTTAGAATAACTACTAGAAAACTGAGAGCTAAGCACTATTTCAGTTAATCCTTACTACAGACGAATCTTTTCTAAGTTTGGAAATCATCCAGTCAGCTACATTGATATACGTCGTCAACATATAACAATGTAAAGGAAATATGTAATTACATATAACAAAACTAAAAGGCGTACCTGATCCAGCCAGACATTTGTAGTGAGCACCTGGTTCTTTTCATCCTGCGGGAAATAGAAATGAGAAAATAGTATCAATCAAGGTCTTACAATTAAGTAATTATAATAATTAGTTAAACGTAGTCCCCACCGTATTAATATCCCCACATGGCTTAGGAATTGCAGGTATACTTACGGTAATTAGTTATACTAATTAGTTAAATGTAGTCGCTACCGTATTAATATCCCCACCTGGCTTAGGAATTGCAGGTATACTTACAGTAATTAGTTATAGTAATTAGTTAAACGTAGTCGGCACCGTATTAATATCCCCACCTGGCTTAGGAATTGCAGGTATACTTACAGTAATTAGTTATAATAATTAGTTAAACGTAGTCCCCACCGTATTAATATCCCCACCTGGCTTGGGAATTGCAGGTATACGTACAATAATTAGTTATAGTAATTAGTTAAACGTAGTCCCCACTGTATTAATATCCCCACCTGGCTTAGAAATTGCAGGTATACTTACAGTAATTAGTTAAACGTAGTCGCCACCGTGTTATTATCCCCACCTGGCTTAGGAATTGCAGGTATACTTACAGTAATTAGTTATAATAATTAGTTAAACGTAGTCATCAATGTATTAATATCCCCACCTGGCTTAGGAATTGCAGGTATACTTACAAGCGACCGTGTTCACACTATTTTCTGGTAATATTCTGTGGTGATCTTTAGCGTATTTTTGAGCAGTTGGTGACATTGATGTCGTGATAATTTTAGTGAGGCTTACGACATATGCAATGCATGTGGTATTGCTATTTACTAATTTTAATTTTGTTTTTGTTTATACAAAGAAACATACTGTGCATGAGTTCATACATAATATTATATAAAACATATTTATTAAAAGATAAGTGATACCAAACTTACATATATTATCTCAGAATATAATCAGGAAGAACCTTGGTGAGACAATAGGTGATAACTTGGTATTTACATTTTGTAATGTCTAGTTAGTTTTTACATGAATACCGACATGTATAAATGAAAAAACAAAACAAATGATCACACAGTACTCCAAAAATGGAGGATTATAAAGCTGGTAATAGGGTGCAACTAATATTTATTTATTAGTGGCCCCTCCATCATTGACGATATGCCTATTAGTATAATAGTCCACTTTCAAGCGCCGCGGGTAGCCCGTTTAAAACGACCGCCACGGGGAGAAAGAGTCCTACATCATAAGTGCAACGCTAATTCTCTTATGGAATCATCTTATGATTGGGGTACTCACTACGAAAAAAAAAGAAAAAAAGAAAAATTAACTTAAAACTTGTTATATTAGTGCTTTCCATCTCGGTGGATTTCTTGCGTGGATTATATCCCTGATGTTGCTCTTAGAGACGCCATTCCTCCTTCCTCTCCCCGCGGCCAACCTGTCTAGACGTGTGCAGCCAGTGCTCCGCGGTATTCTTCGTTCGCTCACTTCTAGAGAGTCCTTGCACATTTGTATATATCTGAGTTGTATTTGAACAGGTTTTAGAGTAGCTAGAACAGGCTGCCCCATTGGTATGGCCGCAGGGAGTGTTAAAATAGGGTACTAATGTACAGGCGCCTTCAGTCCCCCAGGATCAGCACCTCATGTGTTTTTGTTTTTTTGTTTCTGCGCCTTAGTTCTGCTTTTATCTACTAGTTAGGAGGCTACTATATCCGCAGGAGTATGCTTCAGGCCGTCTCTATGAGGCAGTTGCATTATATTTGTTATTAAGCTGGCGCCCGAATTCAAGAGTTGTCACACGTGGTGTGGGACTTTCTTGGGTCCGAGTCTGCTTTTCCCCTCTCTCGTGGGGCCCTCGCCAGATGCTTCAGCTGTGTCTTCAGGAGGTAAGGTACCAGCCAAGAATAATTTCTACGAGCCTCGTGGCCAGCCTCAGTAGGGGTCTCCTTAGTGGGCTAGGGGTATATATTTTTATTAATAAATATCTGTATACTATTGTAGCCCTAAGATGTATTCCTCACTTTTTCATGTATGTTATGTTACATGTATTCGAGGTGTCAGGAGACGTCCTGACGGTTTGTGGGTTTCTGGAGTTGTCTGACTTTTCCATATAAGTCAACACCTCTGGTTAGTTTGTTTTTTTCCCGCCGGCGATCTTTCTGTGTATTGATGCCGTTTTTTCGCCTCGCAGGCAGAAAGGAATAATACCAAGTTACCCGGCGTGGTGTGCAATACCACGCGCCTCCCGGCGGAAATGCTAATTCCGACGGGAGGGATCTCGGCCAGGTCGGGTGAACTCGCCCAAATCAACCTAACACGACAGGACTTTTTACGCCCGGCGGCACAGTCCAGTGTGGTCCTTAACTATTCTGCTAATCCAAACAGACGATCAGATAGTTAAGGAACTAGGTTTTAGGGGTCGGTGACACAAGTCACAGGTAAGTACTGTAGTTCTATGACGAAGAAGCCCTCCAGGGGGGTTATCTTCACTTATGAGTACGGCGGAAGGTTAGAGTAACGGTTGGGCTACGTCTAATTTTCCGGCGTATTTAAGGTGTTAGGATGTGTAAACCTCTCGGGTTATCCTTATGAGCATTGATTCTTGGGTTTTTTTATTTCCAGATCTCATCACATCTTGAGCAGCACAGCAAACAGAGGAAGGAACCACTCCCGGCGGGAGGGGGGTTCAGCAACCATAATGCCTCTGTTTAACATTTGTGCCACAGCTACCTGCTTGCTAGTTCCGGTAATTGCACACAAACACAAACTTTGTATACGATGTGTTACGTGCATTGATAGGTCTAAGTTTCTCTGGAGTTCCCAGAAATGCCCAACAGTGTGCTCGGACCTATATGCGGAATGGGTTAGTAAGCAAGATCTTTCGTGCCTAGTGGCCTTGATCAATATAAAATCTAAATTTACCTCCTATGCCAAAAGAGTAGCAAACGTAGAGTTAATTTGCGATGACGCAGACCTGTTACAGCTCATTCTGCTTTACTCTTTCAATGATAATTCCCCTGTTATACAGTCAAATTCTATCAATACAGCTAAAACTCAACACGTAGTAGAGCTATTAGCCATTAGCAGTGACTCAGAATCTAATGAGGTAAACCCCCTCCCCAGCACAAGAGAACCCGCTCGGCATCGCCAGGCGCCCGGCCAAGATCGACATCCAGGTCACCCCGGCGACAGGGCAAATAGTCTTCAGTCCAGGACTCACGGTCTCCTAAAAGACAGATGTATTGACTCGACACTCTCTACGGTTAGGATCATGGCGGAAGTTCATGCCAATGACCATCCTGTAGAGCCGCCGTCGCAGCAGAGGTGTAAGACGGATTCACGACCACTCCCCTCAGTTTCTGCCCCTGACGTGCCAGAGTTTTTTCCCGGGCTCCTCAGGGCAGGAGCAGGGGGGATTGGGTCGGGTCCCAAGGATAGGTCTATGGTAAAGTTGGTTCAACAAGGATCCCAAATAATGCTCACAACAGTTGATTTGCCTTACCCAAAGGAAGAATGTTTAGGCTCACCAACCACGACCACAGGGCGGTACCGCAGTTCAGCGGCATGTAAGAACACAACAAGTTAAGGTTCTCAAGTAGGTCAAGATCCACCTACATCTAAGACATTTAGTTATCGTGACTCCTCTGGGAGTAGCTTCCTACCTAGTAAACGCAGCTCCTCTGGGAGTAGCATCATAGCCCTAGTAAGCTAGGTCCTATTCTGGACTAAAGGTGTAGAGTGACTGAGAAGGCAGCCAGCCTTACATCAGAGACAGTGAAGGTAATGGGATTGCCGGAGGAAGTAGAACATTCCATGGCACCACCGGAGGAAGTAGAACGTTCCTTGGTTTTACCGGAACATAGCAAGAAGGGTGAGAATAAGGAGAAGGTAGAGAAAGTACATACCAAGTCTCTAAAGAGAACCCGTAGTCAGTGTGTCACAGCCAAACATTTGGATAATGTATTACAGAAAGTTTTGAAGCAATGTTATGTGTCAAAAAGGTCTCAAAACACTCCCACAACGACGATGGGAGCTCCGCCTATTGCCTCTGTGCTACCGCTCACCCCAGCCAAAATTAACGTACTGTCCCCTCAGAATACTCCCATGCTTAACATGGGAGCTACCCCGATTGTTTCTGTACTACCACTCACGCCGTCTAAAATTAGTGTGCTAACAATCCCAGTTGCTTCCCCGGCTCTCATGCCATCCAAATTTAGTACACTACCAAATCCAGTCTCTCCTACGGTGGAAGTAACAAATTCATGACCCCCGGCGGATGCCAACACAGTAACCACCTCCCGGACAACTCCTTATCATTGTTCAAACCCAGCTTTCTCTTCTGTTTCAATAGATAAACAGCTACAAATGAGTGCCACTGTTCCACGATTGCAAGAATAAAATTGTTTCTGGTTTCCAGTCCAACCAACCAATTTGGGGTCTGAGCATAGGTCTATTGCAGGGAAGATCCCAGTCCCTCGTGAGTGGGTAATCGAGACCAGTAAGAATAAGGAGTTCCGTGATAAAGATGCACAGGGTAGAATTTTAAAGGTCCCAAGTAAGGCTATTCCCAATGTCTGGAATAATGAATATTTTGTTTATGTACCTGCTCAGAGCTTTTACCTCCTTCCCCAGGGGAGCTAAGCTGCCCTGAATGCTCCCGGCCTTATGGCGACCACAGTTATGATTCCTTCAAAATAGAGGAACCGAAGTTGGTTACAACTCCGGCGCACTTTCCGTCGGGCAATCAGGAAGTGCTCCTGGGGCAGGTAGGTCATGGTCCATGGGTGGACTGGGAGAAGGAGGCTCAACAGTTTGCCATTGCTTTAACGTCACAACCCTCCCAAGCTATCCCCCTACCAAACCAAATTGAGTTTGATTTGCTGAATCCACAGCCAAGAAGTGTTCCCTATTCCATTTTCGAATTCCTTGCGTCCCCACAGTTATCACAACAGGACTTTCAGGATCCCTTCAATACTCCCCCCCTGATTGATCTCCAGAGAGAGTTTATGTTACAAGATAATTCTCACAGACGATTTGCATCATTCTTACTCAGTCGACAGACTGCCCAGTCCATCTCCCGACCAGTAGAGTCTAAGACAGATCAAGGCAAACGTGAGACAATAGGGTTATTCCAACAGCTCCTTCTCCCACACCCGGCGAGATCACTCCGGGACATACGAACAGCCTTGTTTGTAGCTATCCGTGCTAGGCAATACCTGAGACTCTTTATGGTGAAAGGATTGCCCAGAAATATTTACCACCGGGTAATCCTTTCACCGGTGTTGACAGCCTCAGTTATGATCACTGAAACTAGGCAGGCAGTTCAACAGATGCGGGAGCAATCATTAACTGCCGCATAACAGGTAAAGGGGGGATGGGTTATAATAACGTCCAAGTTAGGGTGCGACGTCGGTCATCACCAGGCAGTCGTCGATCCCAAGCGACATCACATCTTTTAGATTCCTATGCTCTCTCTCTCTCTCCCTGGGCCTTGTGAATGCGTGTGGATCCGAGGGTAGACTCCGTAGAACACACCCAGGCGAATGCCAAGGGTCACTACGGTCGTCACCGGGCTACATCCCGGCGGACGTGGGCAGGATCGACAACACGGCATCCTACCGGAGACTCCGTCGACCTCTGTTAAGTTAATTAATGTTGGTGCTTTAGCAGTAAGAGTCAATAGCCAAAGGCAAGTTTCCCAAAATGTTGGTGTTCCAGCCTAACCAATGTACCATGTTGTCACGTCCAGAGTTACCCAAGGCCACAACCGGACTACATTTGCATGAGACAGTTAGTACACCTCCCCTGGTGTCGAAATTTGCATAGTCAAAGCTCCTTTCATCCTTCAGAACATTCAATTGGTCATGCAACAGCTTCCGCCGCAAGATAATAACCTAGCCTAGTGGATTAGTCCGGCAAACCGGAAGGCCACGGTAAAATCAAGGAATCAAAAGATTGTACTGCTTAAGACGACTGCCGGGTAGCAACGGAGTCGGTCAGTACCAGCAATGCCATGTCTATTACATTATAATTCATGTTTAATCCCAGTGCCTACAATGCCCATGTCCATTACATTATCACTCATGTACTATCCCTAGGGTTCAAGGTTAACTTGGCAAAGTCGCACCATGTTCCCACACGGGTAATTCAGTGGGTAGGGCTGGTCCGGGATACAGACAATCGTACTCTCAGTCAGAGTGTGGACAACCGCAACAGATTTCACAGGAAATTGCTTCGTTTCTCCACAGTCTGAACACGACGAGAAGGACATGGCAGTCCCAGGTCGGTTCTCTCAACTGGATTCAACTGTTAAGTTGGGCTGGCTAGAAGTAAAGAGATTAATCTGGGAAAGCAACAACATTTTTCCCACTCTTGCCGGAGGGAAAATGTATGGACCATTCCTTCATTAATTCACAACTTACTGTCGGTCTGGGTAAGGCAGGAAACACTGCACTCAATAATGACGTACTTTTCTTTTCCACCTACGGTATGGGTAGACATAGATGCTTCAAAGACAATAGGCTGGGAATATCAGTATATCCTAGACCACCAAGGTCAAGGTCTTTGGTCCCAAGACGAGAACTTTCATATCAACAAACAAGAACTTCTAGTTGCTTTATTTTCCCTCAAACTCACGGCTCTTCTTTAAGGGGAAATCAATAGCCTTTTTGAATGGACAATTTGAACGCGGTACACTGCATTCAAAAGCAAGGGTCAACGAGGTCTCGGAAGTTACTAGAATTGTCGGAACAGATCGTTGCTCGGGCCGAAACGCCGAGCATTTCATCTTCATGCATCTTACCTCCCGGGCGTAGAGAACGTCGGGGCAGACGCTCGGTCCCGGAGACAGAGCACTAGAGTAGAAAGGGCACTCAAGCAAAACATCTTCAACGAGATGATTGCAGAGCCATATTGTCCACAAGTGGATCTATTCATGTTCGAGGGAAACCAGACCCTCTCTCCCTAACCCGCCGGGAAGTGTCTTCGGCGGGGGAGTCTAAACGCATTGTTGGAGGATTGGAGCAAAAGGAGGTTCATCTATCTTCCCCAGCTCCAGACGCCTCATGTGTAATTCACAAACTATGGGTTACCGGATCTTGGTAGCAATGATCGCGCGATGTTGGCCGGCTCAGGTGATTCCACCAATCCAAAACGTGGTACGAGAACCCGATATCACTCTCGGCTCTTCTACTTCCACTGGGAGACAATTGGAATACTAGAAACCTCGCTGACTTTTGCCCTCTGGACATTCAAAAGGCCGAATGGGTAACTCATTAGAGAAAGAGAGTGTGACAAGTACATTTTTTGATTCATATACTATGTCCACCAGGAGACAATTTCAATCTCATTGGAAAACGTTCACAACCTGATTAGTAGAAATGGGGCAAACAGACTCATCAGTAGCTTTGGTCCTTAACCCTTAACTGGCGGCGCGCAACTTAAGTCGAGTGAAATAAATTTGGACTATGTGGCGGCGCGCGACATAGGTCGTGTGGCAATTTCAGCACGTAATGTTGCTGAGAGAGAGAGAGACAAGTGGTGGCAGGAGAGTAGCGAGCATATGACTGCTCTAGACCACCGCGGTGAACCAACTGACATGAATCCCACCCTCCTCCACCCTCTCACACTCGCTACATAGTGAATTGTATGGGGAAAGTACCGAATTACATGGTTTTTGCACTCGTGTTGCGCGGTTGTTGCAAGAAAACTAGCCGTCATACAAGGATCGTTGTGGTGTCATTGGAAAGCTCTGTTTATGCCCTTTCAGGGATAGATACTTGTTTTACGCTTTGGGTCTTATTTAGGCATGAAAATTATCACGTAAACAGCCCTATTTTGGGTAAAAACACCCCGCTGGTGGCTACATATTTTATACCGCCTCGGCCGCTCGTTAGGTGTTAAGTACGTAGACTAAGTGTTTGAAAAAAAAAACGCGCTTATGTAATCATACTGAAGAACCAATTGTCTACCAGTAGAAACCCCCCTTTTACGGCCTTACCGGTCTATCAATACCACAGGTGAAGGAGAAGGGTTCATGTGGGCATGTTTTCAAACTGCGCCCACCACCACGTCAGCTCATGCCTACCTGGTCACTAGACAAAGCTTTATCTTTGCTTCATTCGCGCAAGTATTATCATGCGCCGGACTTTGAGTCATTTTAATGAAGGCTGTGTTCCTTATGGCTTTGGGAATAGGAAACAGAGTATCTGAGCTGGCGGCGATGGGCAACGAACCTAATTGCCTCAGGTTTAGGAGACTGAATGAACACTTACAAATCACTCCGTCTCCCACATTCATAACAAAGAATGAACTTTGGGATCATGTGTTTTCAAAATTTCCACTCCCAGCACTCAAACGCAGACATACGCATCAGATTTTGGTGCCCGGTGCAGGTTTTAATCAAGTTTATGAGGGTGGCACAACCTCAACAACCAGGCTTCTTTGGTGTCAACAGCACAGGTACTTGCTTCACAAGAAGGATATGAACTTCTTTACTCGTAGACATCAATAGGGAAAATAATCCTGGCGTAATGGGCAGCACCCATGACATTAGAGAGTAGGTCGTCTCTCAGTGTTTACAAAATTATTCAATTGATGACATAGCTAATAATACATTGTGGGCTTCCAAGCTAGCAATAAATTGTGGGCTTCCAATCACACTTTCTTGATGCGATACCTGTCTGCGGCTCTGGATAAGCCAAAACCAACCTCTGTGACGCTACGGCAATGGGTCTAGTTAGTCCATGTGCTATTACAAATTAAGCTTAACCCTTAATTAGCGGCGAGCAACATAAGTCGAGTTAAATAAAGCTGGACTATGTGGCGGCGCTCGACATAACTTGAGTGGCAATTTCAGCACGTAATGTGGCTGAGAGAGAGAGACAAGTGGTGGCAGGAGACTAGCGAGCGTATGACTGCTCCAGACCACCGCGGCGAACCTACTGACACAAATCTCAGCTCCCTCCTCCCTCTCTCACTCGCTACATACTCAATTATGTACTGAAAGTACCGAATTACCTGCTTTTTGCACTCGCGTTGCACGGTTATTGCAAGAAAACTATCCATCATACAAGGATCGTTATGGTGTCATTCGAAAGCTCTGTTTATGCCCTTTCAGGGATAGGTACTTGTTTTACGTTCTGGGTCTTATTTAGGCATGAAAATGATCACGTAAACAGCCCTATTTTGGCTAAAAACACCCCGCTGTGCGGTACACATAAATAAACCGCATAGGCCGCTCGTAAGGTGTTAATCTTAAACTTAAAAGAAAAAAAGGATGGGGGGGGGGGAAGCCCAAAAGACCCCTAGACCCCTCCGCCGGATGATGTAATAAAGTCACGAATTGTGATAATAAGTCGAGCTAGTTCCACAGTTCTAAAATATTTTTCTTTTGTTGAAGATATCTAGCATAAGATGTGATAAGGTCACGAGTTGTGATACTTAATAAGTCGAGCTGGTTCTACAGCTCTAAAATATTTTTATATTTTTAAAGATATCTATCATAGTTACAACTATATAGTATAGAAATAAAGTGTACAAATTATATGGAATGTACAAATAGTTTCAAGGACAGAAGATATAATCCAAGGATATATGTTTCTGTAGTAGTTGAACAGGAATACAAGTATGTTCCTAGACAACACATTTTATGAATCTCAATGTGAGATCTTATCATATGTACCTAGTCGGTCAAGTATAAGCAGATATTATTCGAAGTAACGCACTGCTTTCTTTCCAATTTTTTACTTTTATTGTATGTAAGCAATAAAGATTTAAATTGTTATATGATTCTTTGTCTCTACCTATGGTATTTGTTAGTGGTTTGATATTGTCACGAATGTCCCCCTCCAGTCTTGAAGTATCAGGCATATCGTCAATTTATCACTAATAAATTATAGGTTTGAGTCCCGGAGGGAAGAATGAAAACCTAATATTTAGTAGTGGCCCCGAAATCATTGACGATGTAGGGCCCTCCCTTCCAGCCCCTTCCCATTCGTTTGATGTCTTGAGTTTAGTCTTAATATGTCATTGAAGGAGGAATGGCGTCTCTAAGAGCAACATTAGGGATAGAATCCACGCAAGAAATCCACCGAGATGGAAAGCACTAACATGACAAGTTTTAAGTTAATTTTTATTTTTTATTTTTTACAAAGTTTTTTGTAGTGAGTACCCCAATCATAAGTCGATTCCATAAGAGAATTAGCGTTGCACTTATGATGTTAGGACTATTTCTCCCCGCGGCGGTCGTTTCAAACAGGCTACCCGCGGCGCTTGAAAGTGGACTATTATACTAATAGGCATATCGTCAATGATTTCGGGACCACTACTAAATATTAGGTTTTCATTCTTCCCTCCGGGACTCAAACCTATAAAAACATTGGAAAATGATGGTATCGTAGTTTAGCCCAAGCTAGGGCCAGGCAGATAATACAAAATATATATATATTTTTAAAACAGAGTAGCAATAATATTTAAAACAGTAGGGATTGCATATGGATACAAGTAAACCAAATTCCTATTCACTGATATTTAAATATGTGCAGCATTCTTGTTCTGCCTGGTATACTAACCAAAGAAGTATTTGGTTACATGCGGAACGTCGTGTCCTACAGGACCCTTCAATTTTTATTCCCTAATATTGCATTTTGTCTATTGACTTTATATATATCGTAATGTTCTTGACACCGGTAAGAGCTATGTGGTATTTTTTCATAGGCATCCTTTATTATATTGTATTATATATTTCCATGTTTTAATTTGTAAAAATATTCAATTCCCCAATATTAGTGATATGCAAATAAACCATCTTTTATAATTTTCATAATAACGCTAGCATTAAACTTGCATACATGTAACTTAAGAACACATAAACACATTTTCATCAACTTTATAATACATGATAGGACAATTTCGTTATCAATGAAAGTATTGATAAAGTAGAAATGCAACCCCAATCCAATCTTATTCGAAATGGCGTGTGTGAAATGAATGGTGTAACTCTATTTTGAATTTGTATAAATCTTTCAGACTATTAAGTGGAACCTACATGCAGAGTAATGCGGAAATGCAACACCCCACCCCCATTTTCATCTTTCTCTCTTTCTCTCTCAATATTTTCCTCTGGTCAAAGAAGTGGCAGAGAACGCTATCAATCCTTATCACGGCAGGGTTGGGATATAGCTTTGCGGACATTAATTAGAACTATCACTATAGTCCTTTCATTCTAGGTTGGGCAGAAATCATAATCATAAATCATATCATCAAATAACTCGTGTGACGCTTCTGCATAGTAGCCACGTGCGGGCGTGCGCGCGCGTCGGCTGCCAGCCGTTTAGAAACCGGCTGGCGGCACCCGGCCAGCAGGCTTTTCCTTAGTTTATATCCTATGACAACGTAACTAATGTCTGGGATATTATTATGTTGTTTCACAGCTTGTAGCTGCCCTTATTCTTAACCAACGCATCTTATTATATTTTATTCTCGATAGTTGATTGTTTCATTATAATATATAAGATGTAAGTCTAGTGAGAGTGGGAGGAGACGAGCGGGAGAGAGAGACCGGCTGGGGGACGTTGCTTCGCGCGGAGAGTCTAGCTTGGGACGAGCCTGAAGCGTTGCCATATGCATCCGATTGCAACGTTAGGCTTAGTTTCGACTCATGCACGGGATAGACGATTTTGACCCGGCAACTGTGTTGAGTGTTGCCAAGCCTGGGATGTATTTTGAATGCCTAGGGTGGGGTCCAGACAGATTCAAGACTCAGAGCTGACCTCACTGTCGTACCCTTCGGACCCCCTTGATATCTATCCCTCTCAACCCCACTTAGAAACTTTCTCTCTTACTTTGTATACCTTCTTTCCACTACTTCACCAATCTATTTAATTATCCCATCCCCATGATAGACTTTATATCTATGATTGTATTAACGACGAGCTCTCAGATAATTAGATAGGATTTTGGGCCTTATGCAGAGACGTAATTGTTAATGAGACCTAGGAAGCTTTTTTTTTTTGTCTCATATTTGGTGGTTTCATGCTTGCTAGTGTGTTCTTGTGTCAGGTTAGCAGGGGCTAGACCGGAGGGGAGGCTTTTTGCGATCCTTTAACCTCTGAAGTGCGCATGGGGGTAATTGGAAACGTCCCCCTGTGCTGACGTATTTGAGGTGTTTCCGTCACTAAAATATTCATTGTGCCATTAATAGCATTAATACTTATCCATATGCGCCTATTATGGGTTGATTATAAAGGTATTTACCTGAAACAACAATAAAACGAGTGAAAACAGCGTTTGGATGGTCAAAATCGGAGATATAGCCCGCGAGTTGTATAATGTATGGGTGAGGCAAGCTGCTTTCCCGCCAATTTCCCCCAAGGCCACTGAGACACAGTCGATCGATACTCTCTCTCTCTCTCTTGCACTCGCTTGCCATCAGTGATGACAACACCCTGCTTGCAACTCGCTAATGTTAGCACAAAAATATACCTCAGAATAAGGGAATAACAGGGAAAATAGGTGATAACTTAAGGAGAGGAGGAAAGTGGGGAAGGAGGGGAGGTAGAGGACTGAGATTTTGCATGGCCCAGGGGCCAAAAATAAAATAGAAAATAAAAAAATAAAAATAAAAAAAATATTTTGTTTTCGATGTCAAAAGTTGATTTTTTTTTTCACTCACTCATAAGAGTCTCCCCGCAGTCCGCCGGGGGAACTCTTAAGAGTCTCCCCGCAGTTCCCGGGTTAAGTAAAGTCTTCTGGTGCGAGTCCTGTGGACCCGCACGACTTTACTAGGATACCCGTGGGAGTCTGGGGGCATTTTCTTGTCTGTGTCCCTGTGTGTCTAGTGTTGTGTTGTGTGAGGGCCCTTGCCTAGTCAACTCAGCACTGCGCTAGCATGTCTTGCTTTTGTTTTAGGGTCGCCAGGAGAGAGTAATTAGAGTAATTTGGCGCACAGACTTGGGAACGTCCCTAGGCTAGAGCAGGTGGCTCAGCCCGGGTATCCGAAGCCTATATCCTTCCAGCTAGACCTCTGCCACCTGGCAGATTAACAGCTAGGGGTTTATTATTTCTGTATGCTTGTTATTGTGACACAGTTTACCGTTTTTGTGAGCATTGTGAGTCAGGGTGTGGCTTAGAGACTCTGTCCGAGCAGGCTTGCCTGACTAAGAGTGAGAAGCACACCTGTATGTGGTTATGTTGCGAGTTGCTGCCTTTATTTAATTATACCTATGCCATTATACACTGTAGGTCCTATCACTAGTATTTATTCCTGCTTATGAGTTGAGAGTTCTCTAAATCCGTAACGTACTTTCTTTGCTAAGCATCAGATCCTACAGTAGCCGCATGCAGTTTAGAACCCCGCATCTTGTCTACCGGTACGATGTTTTGAGGACTGTTTGCTTTCACCTCTTTCACGCAGGGGTGATTAGTTGTATTAATTAACGTAACGTTAAATGTACTTTCTTCTAGTTTGTTATTAAATTGTTTCTGCAATTTAATTCCGTTATCTATCTTTTCCTTGAAGCTTGAAGTCAACTTAATTGTATGATCTTTTATATAGCCTGCTTGACTATCAGCAGTCTATAGTGCGTGCACCCTGTAACCGAGTCATAGGATACCTTGTTGTCCAGGCAGGACTCTTGACGGTTTAGGGTGGTTTGTTGACTGGGTTTATAGATAAGGGTTGGATCTAGCGTTTTCCGTTGTTGCTTGTTACCGCATACCTAGTCCAATAGAAAGAGCCCAGTGTTTATATATCCCAGGACGTTACATATGGCGACCTTGCATAGGATTTACTGAACAGAGGAATATAGTGGTCATTTGTTTTGAGATTCCTTATGATTAGAGGAATACAGTGGACATAGGTTTTTTTTGGGAGCAACCAATATAACACATTAAAGACTTTAAATAACATTAGTATATACATATTTGCATAGGAGATAAGGCACATTCTATAACCGTGATAATTACTGCAGTACACAAACATGTCTAATATATCAGAACACAGTGATGGGTCAGGTCACGATACAGGCTCGGAGGGAGAAAGACCTGTGGAGTGGCTAGTCGATAGCGAGGAGGGTGCTAGAAGATTTTTAGAGGTGCTCCTTACCGCTGCCAGGGTGTTGAAGCTGAATAAGTATGGCTTAAAGTGTGTGGCAGGTCTTCAGGGTCACCAGGGTTTAAGGGGCATGAGGAAAGATCAGCTGAGGACTTTGATATTGGGTTTAGAAGGGAGAGACCTGGGTGGAGAGGCGACTGGGGGCCCCGGTCCCCAGCCCCCCCTCCACTCTACCCCCGTATCAAACGTCAGGGTGCCTGAATTTAGTACATACCCCCAAGTTGATGGTCAATGGCAGTGTGGAATTCAATCACAGGGACCCTCCCCATTAAATGCATCTTCCCCTCCTCAAGGGTTGACTCCAGATTTGTTGTTTCGGCTTGAGATGGCCAAGGTTGAGGCTGCCGAGAGACAGGCTAGTGTGCAGGCTGAGCTTGCTAGAGCTCAGGTTGAGGCTACCGAAAGACAGGCTAGAGATCAGGTTGAGGCTGCCGAGAGACAGGCTAGTGTGCAGGCTGAGGCTGCAGAGAGAACAGCTATACGAGAGGCTGAACTGCAGGCAGAGTCTACTAGGTATCGGGCTGACAGGGAGCTGGAGAGATCTCGAGTGGAGGTAACAGGGCGAAATATTTGGGGAGGTAACAGACATCGGGACCAATCATTTTCGCACCTGCTTAAACTAGTTCCTGTGTTCGATGAATTATGTGTGACTGAGTTTTTTATGCGATTTGAGAAGAAGTGTCAGGAACACCAGTGGCCTCAGGAAAAGTGGGCAGCATTAGTTTCATCAAGACTCCTAGGAAAGGGTCTAAAAGCGTATGATGCACTACCTTTAGAGTCCTGTGTAGTTTATGATGAGCTAAAGAAGGCTGTGCTACGGGCCTATGAGTTACAACCAGAAACTTACCGCTTGAAGTTTCGGGGTGTTATTAAATGTGTACCGCACAGCGGGGTGTTTTTAGCCAAAATAGGGCTGTTTACGTGATCATTTTCATGCCTAAATAAGACCCAGAACGTAAAACAAGTACCTATCCCTGAAAGGGCATAAACAGAGCTTTCGAATGACACCATAACGATCCTTGTATGATGGATAGTTTTCTTGCAATAACCGTGCAACGCGAGTGCAAAAAGCAGGTAATTCGGTGTTGCTCGCCGCTAAATAAGGGTTAAGGGCAAGGATAGTACCTTCCTAGAACACGCCCGGGACTTGTCTGATGCACTACGACATTGGCTGCGTTCTGAGAGGGCAGCTACTTTTGAGGAGTTGAGTGAGCTGGTTCTCTTGGAGCAGTTCTTTAAGTGCACAGGCGGGGACTCAACATTAAATATAAAGGAAAAACATCCTAGAACTCTCCAGGAGGCAGCAGAAATGGCTGACCGCCGACTGTCATTAATTCGAGGGTGCGGAGCAGCAGCTAGGAGTGAGTCGGGTGCAAAGGATCGTACCCCTCCCCCTCCCAAGAATTTTGATACACATAAATACACAAAACCATCTAGCACTGACAATAAAACTGAACATAAACCAAATACCGTCCCGTATAAGAAGTCTAATGGTACCTCCCACTCCCAAGGGAAACCAAAGAGTAAAGAGTGCTTTGCATGTCACAAGGAGGGTCACTTTGCAAATGCTTGTCCAAACAAGCCACCAAACAAGGTTGTGTCATTGGCCCGCAGCATAGGGGTGTCGCCTATATCTTCTGAGTTTGCCAAGGGTAGTTCGTCAGAGGTTGGGACACAGCCTGTGTTCAAGAGTCCGGAAGGCTCGAACCCTGTCCGCGACGTCTTTGGGGGTCATAGAGGGCATGGTTTTGTGAGGTGGGCTGGCGAAAGGCGAGGAGTTAAGCTATTGCGTGATACTGGGGCTTCTCAGACCTTGTTAAGGAACTTTACTGGTAGACCGATTAACGCTGCTCGGGTGGTGGTAGTTCAGGGGATCAATGCTACGAAGTCTTACCCGCTGGTGCGGAGGGAGCTGGAGGTGGGTGGTGTGGCGAAGGAGCTGGATGTAGGAATTGTAGAGAACTTGCCTGTTGGGGGCGTCGACCTCCTCCTCGGCAACGACTTTGCGGTGCCTGCTTCTAAGGTTTCACCCTTGGTCGTTGCCAAGAAGGCGGCCGACGTTAGTAGGGAGGAACAGGAGTGGATTGAGAAGTATAGCGTACAAACAATGGCGTGTGTTGTGACGCGTTCTCAGACATCCGGAGCTTTGCAGCCACCACCTCAGTCTATCAAACCGCGGAGGAAAGGTCACAAGAAAACGGGAAGTGTTGGTCAATTGGAGAGTTTTGAGTCGGCAGTGTTTCTTGGTGACTCATTATTGGCACCTATGTTAGAGTCTGGAGAGGCCCCGGGGCCTGTCACCGCTAGTGCAGGTGCAGGGCAAGAAGAGACTCTGCGACAGCATCGTTATGCGCAGCGTGAGGAAAGGATGGCTCAGCGGGACATTGGAGGTGGAAATAAATTATTTAAGATGAACTTGGATAATCTCGCACCTGCTGATATATGTTCCTTGCAGCTGGAAGATCCTGAAGTCAGGGCGTGTGGTAATGGTGCTATCGAACTGGAGAGCGATGGGGATGCGCAGCCTGGTGATTTTTTCTTGTCCGAGGGGATCTTGTATCGGAGACATCAGGATCCCAAGAAAAAGTGGGATGGCGGGTCAGGATTAGTGGACCAGTTAGTAGTACCGAGGGTGTGCCTTGAGAGCTTATTGAGATTAGCTCATGATGTGCCTTTGGCAGGGCACTTGGGGGCACGTAAGATGGAGGCAGCTCTGAGCAAGCTTTTCTGGTGGCCTGGGTTAAAGGCGAGTGTCGTGTCATGGGTGTCACAGTGTCACACTTGTCAAGTTGTTGGGAAACCCAATCAGGTCATCCCGAGAGCCCCGTTACAACCCATCCCTGTCATTGGGCCGCCCTTCAGCAAAGTAGTTATCGATATGGTTGGCCCATTGCCCCCCACTAGTGCCGGCAATAAATGTTTACTAACTGTAATGGATGTAGCAACACGGTATCCAGATGCTTACCCCATGCGTAACGGGATGGCTAAAACTGTTGTCAAAAACCTGCTTGTCTATTTCTCTCGTTATGGCTACCCTCAAGAGATCCAGTCTGATCAGGGATCCCATTTTACTTCTGCTCTGTTTAAGCAGACCATGCAGCAACATGGGATAGTGTCTGTGGTGTCATCTGCCTACCATCCCGAGAGTCAGGGAGTTTTGGAAAGGTGGCACTCGACTCTCAAGAGTATGTTGCGGTGTTATTGCATGGAAAATGGGAAGGACTGGGATCTAGGTCTCCCATACGTTTTATTTGCTGCGAGAGAAGTACCTGGGGAGAGCTTGGGATTTAGCCCGAACGAGTTGGTTTTTGGACACAGGGTCAGGGGGCCCCTCCACATAGTCAAGGAGATCTGGGAGGAGTCACAAAGCCATGCTCGCTTCTAAAGTATGTTGTTGAAAGCCGTGAGAGAATGCTAAAGAGCTTGGAGGTAGCAGGTCGGAACCTTAAGAGTTCACAAGCTCAGATCAGGAGGTACTGATACTACTGCCTCTGGTGGGACACCCCTTGTCTGCCAAGTATTCTGGTCCGTATCGGGTTGTAAGGAAGGTTTCTGATCTCGACTATTTAGTAGCTACTCCTGATCATAAGAAAAAGAACCAACTCTGCCATGTAAATCTGATGAAAGAGTATGTGAGGCGCCCCTCCGAGCCTCTCACTGTCCCGGTGTTGATCTGCAGCGATCGTGGTGGAGAAGGAGGAAGGGACAGTCAAGCTGCGGGGGAGGATAATTGGGATTGTCATGTTTCCGCGGATCAGTGGGCGGGGAATTCTAGACAAGTGGCTCACGAGTTGATATTGCACCTGCCTGAGCGACAGCGTGTAGCTGTGCAGCACTTGTTTGATTCAAACCCAGCTGTTTTCGCGGAGCATCCTGGCCTCACTACTCAAGCGGTACACGATGTCGATGTTGGGGACCACCCGCTCTTTAAATCAGTGCCATACCGTGTTCCCCCTATTAAATTACCAGCAGTTAGGGAAGAGCTGGATTATATGCTGAAACGTGGGCTGATTTCTGAGGGTGCAGTAAGGTGGACTTCCCCAGTCACACTGCAGCCCAAACCAGATGGCAAGGTGCGGTTTTGTATAGATTTCCGCAGGTTGAATGGTTTAACCCCCACAAATGCCTACCCTCTTCCTCGCGTGGACGACAGTGTGGATAAGATAGGAAAAGCCAAGTTCCTCACTAAGATAGACCTTGTTAAGGGTTATTGGCAAGTGCCCTTGTCTGAGCGAGCGCGAGAGGTGTGTGGGTTTGTGGTGGACGGTGCCACATATCGTTGCCATGTTATGCCATACAGGCTGAAAAATGCCCCTGCAACGTTTCAGAAATTAATGAACGACATTGTAGCCGACATTCCCAACTGTACGGTGTACCTAGATGATGTCATAATATACGACGAGGATTTTAACAGTCACTGTGCTCACATCGGACAGCTTTTTAATAAACTGAATGAAGCAGGTTTGGTGGTAAACCTGGGTAAGTGCGATTTTGTCAAAGCCACAGTTTTGTACCTGGGGTTCGAGGTGGGGATGGGTCAGGTGTGCCCTCCACAGACAAAGATCAAAGCCATCGATCAGTTTTCCCAGCCTACGACTAAGAAACAAATCATGCGGTTTCTAGGTATGATAGGCTATTATCGTCGCTTCATCAAAGGCTATTCGACTGTACTTGCACCTTTAACTGACTTATTATCTAAGGACAAGAAGTTCCGGTGGTCTCCTGAGTGTGCAGAGGCGTTTTCCTTGGTGAAACACCTGTTATGTACCCACCCCATACTCAGGGCCCCGGACTTCAGCAGACCTTTTCAGCTGGCGACTGATGCCAGTGGCATAGGGGCTGGGGCTGTCTTGTTACAGACAGATGATGAAGGTATCGAACATCCAGTGAGTTTTTACAGTAAAAAATTCAATAGTGCACAAAGGAATTACTCTGTAATTGAAAAAGAATAGTGCTGGCGCTCAGGCACTTCGATGTATATGTTCCTGCTTTTGGACCAGTCGTAGTGGTATATACCGATCATCACCCTCTGAAATTCTTGAATCAGTTTCATAACTGGAATATGAGGCTGACCAGGTGGTCACTCATGGTTCAGGAGTATAATCTGGACATACGCCATATTGCCGGTTCTGATAACGTGATAGCGGATTGTCTATCAAAGGTGGATGATGTTGGTTAGACTGCCACAGGATTGAGGGTTGAGTGTGGAGGAAAATAGGCTGTCACTGTAGTTCAGCCGAAAAAAACAAATTAAAAAAGCAAAAACCGTATAAAAACTTTATTTTTATAACGGGTAGAATTTTGTATAAGATGTTGTAGCAGTATCTAAGTTGAATGTTTTCGCTTATTGTCGCTAAGTTAGTTGAACTTGCTCGGTGGAGCGCAACAGTCTTTATTTTTTTATATATAGTGCCTTGTGTCGCAACAGTGTGTGGTACTATGAGAAGCTTTCTGTTAGATATGAAGAACTTAGTCAAGGGTCTTATATCTTGGGGGAGGTGGGACGCTTCTGCATAGTAGCCACGTGCGGGCGTGCGCGCGTCGGCTGCCCAGCCGTTTAGAAACCGGCTGGCGGCAGCCGGCCGGCAGGCTTTTCCTTAGTATATATCCTATGACAACGTAACTAATGTCTGGGATATTCTTATGTTGTTTCACAGCTTGTAGCTGCCCTTATTCTTAACCAACGCATCTTAGTATATTTTATTCTCGATAGTTGATTGTTTCATTATAATATATAAGATGTAAGTCTAGTGAGAGTGGGAGGAGACGAGCGGGAGAGAGAGACCGGCTGGGGGACGTTGCTTCGCGCGGAGAGTCTAGCTTGGGACGAGCCTGAAGCGTTGCCATATGCATCCGATTGCAACGTTAGGCTTAGTTTCGACTCACGCACGGGGTAGACGATTTTGACCCGGCAACTGTGTTGAGTGTTGCCAAGCCTGGGATGTAATTTGTATTGTTACGACTGGGGTTCAAATATATCAGGGCTCTTATTCATTGGACTAGTAATGGCATAAATGTTACAACGGAAAGCGCTAGCTCCAACCTCTGAAGTATATTCCCAGTGAACAAAGAACACAAATACTCTACAGAGTTCTATATGCAATAATAGGCTATCAAACTCTCAATAAATGTGCGTCTACTCTAGGCTTAATGTTATGTGAAAACAGCCTATTACTACCTATAACCGAAGGTGCTTGGTTATGGTATGCAAAGTAAGGTGGTAAGAGAAGTTACAGCTTACGTTACTTTAATCAATAAATGTCAGGCACTCCTGCATGAAAGAAAGTGCACTAAAGTCCTTCAACACTAACAAGGAATCTTCTTTAAATGTTAGATGCTATAAATATGCTCGTATCGGAAATGGAACCCAAAAAAGGCAGGCAGCGGAACAATGCTCGTGCAGGCTATGCACACAAAAAGGCATAATATATATAATGCCGTCGGAGCCAAGAATATCCTAAACACAACAACAATAATAATAATCGCCACGACAATGCAGTATTCCTATCAACAAAAAGAGCCTAAGTCGTTTGTGTCTCAATACATCAAACTAGGCTGCGAAATGCTTGTAATCATAAATGGGTATGCATAAAAAGAGTAATTAGGTTAATATACTTAATGTCTACTGTGACTGATAAAGTCTAGCTAGAGTCAATGATACGAGATACTGGTGCGCATGGCATGCCGCATAGCCTAGTGTAAATCACAAGTCTGTGCGTCAAATATTACGTTATAATGAAGGGTAGCTCTCTTGAGAAACCTTAATACCGAAGTATTAAGCGTTCTCCTGGCGTACCTCAAAGACAAACAATCGAGACTAGAACAGTGCAGAATGGTATAGGCAAAAAACCCTCATTCGTGCATGCTCTACTCTCAATGGCACACAGACTAGAATTTACTCAATCAACTCCAGTTCTCAGGTATGTCGTGCCGCTTTTAACTGAAGCCAGCACTCATAGGAAACAATACCTATAATATCAGACTCCTAGTCTAGCATTATCTAATCCAGCAGAACACTAATAACTAAAGGAAGCAGTACTAAACAATATATATGCCAACCAATGCTTCGTGATCCACTTATCTTAACAACTAACATACATAGGCTATATCAGACCTTAACACACAATACAACTGGCCAGCATGAAGCTGATTTTGTAGAGTTAACCAGAGGGGGTATAATATTAACTCCTTGCGACATATATGACGCGATCGCGTCATATGAATAAGTCCACCAAAAACTCATATGACGCGATCACGTCATATGGCATTATCTCTATACCTCTCCAATTAGTTTATGACGCGATTTTGCGTCATATGAGCTCAGTAAGTCCGATACGTTACCATACGATAAAACCGTTGGTGGCAACCTCAGCCTCCTGCGATAATTCTAACGCCCGCAGTGTTGTTGTGAGTGTAGTGCGAGGCAGTGGCAATGATCCTGGGGCTCCCGCCTCATCGGACTTACTGGAACATAATATGTCTGAGGGAGTTAATAAAAGGTGGTGAAGGATATGGAAAATGAGAGAGATAGGCAGAGGAAAAGATTCTCAGGTACGGAGCGGGGACAGATAGCAAGGGAAAAAAGATGGGTGTGTTCTAGAAACCAGATCTGAGGGAGAGAGTGGCGAGGAACTGTATATATACTCGCACTAGCTCGAGCCGCGTGGGAAAACAGCGGTTACAAGTCATCTAACCACTAGCAAAGCTTACAGCATGGTAAGGGCCTCTCTCCACCAACCCCCGCGAGGCAGCCAGCCGTGACGTCATCGAGCGGGACAAAAAACACTGCGCGCCCCCTCTCACTCTGTTCTACTCCCTCTCTCTCTCCCAGATCCTATCATTACTAGTTAATGATAAAATATATACTTTACAATTAAATATATAAAGCCTTGACATGGGCGAAAACAAAGAGCCTTTCTGGACTGCCCATGACACGAGCTTTCATATGAAATAAAGCACACTCTAATACATAAACTGTAGCCCCATCCACTGCCCTGGCGATCCTAGCGAGTCACTGTAGGACAAGCCATGCGGTTCTAACGGAGTGGTTAACGTCACAGTATGCCTAGGGTGGGGTCCAGACAGATTCAAGACTCAGAGCTCACCTCACTGTCGTACCCTTCGGACCCCTTGATATCTATCCCTCTCAACCCCACTTAGAAACTTTCTCTCTTACTTTGTATACCTTCTTTCCACTACTTCACCAATCTATTTAATTATCCCATCCCCTTGATAGACCTTATATCTATTATTGTATTAACGACGAGCTCTCAGATAATTAGATAGGATTTTGGGCCTTATGCAGAGACGTAATTGTTAATGAGACCTAGGAAGCTTTTTTTTTTGTCTCATATTTGGTGGTTTCATGCTTGCTTAGTGTGTTCTTGTGTCAGGTTAGCAGGGGCTAGACCGGAGGGGAGGCTTTTTGCGATCCTTTAAGTAAAGTCTGCTGGTGCGAGTCCTGTGGACCCGCACGACTTTACTAGGATACCCGTGGGAGTCTGGGGGCATTTTCTTGTCTGTGTCCCTGTGTGTCTAGTGTTGTGTTGTGTGAGGGCCCTTGCCTAGTCCACTCAGCACTGCGCTAGCACGTCTTGCTTTTGTTTTAGGGTCACCAGGAGAGAGTCAGATACTTGCGATCTGAGTCTCTCAAGAGAGCACCCTTTCAATTAGAGTAATTTGGCGCACAGACTTGGGAACGTCCCTAGGCTAGAGCAGGTGGCTCAGCCCGGGTATCCGAAGCCTATATCCTTCCAGCTAGACCTCTGCCACCTGGCAGATTAACAGCTAGGGGATTATTATTTTTGTATGCTTGTTATTGTGCCACAGTTTACCGTTTTTGTGAGCATTGTGAGTCAGGGTGTGGCTTAGAGACTCTGTCCGAGCAGGCTTGCCTGACTAAGAGTGAGAAGCACACCTGTATGTGGTTATGTTGCGAGTTGCTGCCTTTATTTAATTATACCTATGCCATTATACACTGTAGGTCCTATCACTAGTATTTATTCCTGCTTATGAGTTGAGAGTTCTCTAAATCCGTAACATACTTTCTTTGCTAAGCATCAGATCCTACAGTAGCCGCATGCAGTTTAGAACCCCGCATCTTGTCTACCGGTACGATGTTTTGAGGACTGTTTGCTTTCACCTTCTTGCTTTCACCTTCTTTCACGCAGGGGTGATTAGTTGTATTAATTAACGTAACGTTAAATGTACTTTCTTCTAGTTTGTTATTAAATTGTTTCTGCAATTTAATTCCGTTATCTATCTTTTCCTTGAAGCTTTAAGTCAACTTAATTGTATGATCCTTTATATAGCCTGCTTGACTATCAGCAGTCTATAGTGCATGCACCCTGTAACCGAGTCATAGGATACCTTGTTGTCCAGGCAGGACTCTTAACGGTTTAGGGTGGTTTGTTGCCTGGGTTTATAGATAAGGGTTGGATCTAGCGTTTTCCGTTGTTGCTTGTTGCCGCATACCTAGTCCAATAGAAAGAGCCCAGTGTTTATATATCCCAGGACGTAACACTCGAAAAGGACTAGACTAATCGAGCTAATATTGCTACCAAATAGGAAGACTTGGCCAGGGAATAGGTGTGGAAATTGACAGCTAATTTGCTCCAGCCCTTTTTGAGTTACAGAGGTTAGAGTATACGATTTCTGCCCAACCTAGAATGAACGGACTATACCAGATAATTTTCTCCTTCCATTCTTTCCTTGTCTCTTGTTCTCTCTATTATTTTTGTTGTTGTCTTAGTTTCTGTTTTATGTTATGGTATTCTACTAACGTATATACCGGTAGTATTTTATTCTACATTCCTACATTTCCCCTCCCTTGCGGCGAGTGCGAGGTACGCGCCTTTCAACACAGTCCCACTCCTATTCTGTCCAGCTCTCCAACCCAAGAATTGGCAAATTTTCTCAGTCTTTCATCTACTCAACAAGTGAACTCTGGAATGATCTCCCTCAATCAATCTTTCTTTTATCCTATGACTTAAAATGCTTTAGACTTCGTGTGTCCAGGCATTTTGACCCCAACGTCCCTTGAATTTGGCTCTGTTACTCTTTTGGCTTTGGGGGAGACACTCGTTGTGGGCAGCCTGCCTTTTGTCTCCTTCTTTCACATACATAGAAGGGGGGGGGGGGAGGGGGGAGGATGTGTTAGATCAGGGGGAATCACGAGCGGCTTTAGCGATTAATGTGATTCAATTCACGTCACCCAATACTAACTGTTTAAACAAAGTATTATATAATAACACATTTCCCCCCACTCCCTAATCTTAGTACCAACCTAAGTTGAACGTTTCATGTTAGATCTATTGATAACAAATCCTCAAAGAAATTTGGGATACCTAGTTCGTAAATTTTTCACTGACGAGTCGTTAGCCATAAAACATAAGTCATATGTATTCTCAGCTTGAGCTCTTACTTGCTTCTAGACGTTAACTTATCAAAATTATTACTTGTCTCACCAGCTTGTTATGTCAGCTTGAGTATTGCTTGTCTTTGTAGAGTGGATGTGGAGAAGTGGCGCGGAAACAGATAAAATACAAGGCAGTGATTACAATTATTAATAATCCAGTAATTACTAATGAAGCGCCCACTTTTATGTATACAAAGAAATGTTGCCTCCCTTGCATTATTTCATAGATATTTTCTTGGTAAACTTTCATTCAATCTTGCTACAATTTGTGCCACCTCTTTGCATGTTTTCCCATGGGATTAACCAGGGGAATACTTTAATCATGTTTTTTAAAGGTCCACCAGTGCAGAACCTTTAAAGGTCAATTCAGGCAAAATGTGTTATATTTGCGATATAAAGCAATATTTCTGCTCCATATGCACATATTTTACTTGTATAATGAATATGTGAACATTGAAGAACCAGAAAATAGGTGCAAAGAGCAAATATCCAGTGAAACACCATATTATTGTGACGGGAGGGTGACGAATGCATTTGAGGCAGAGTGACATAGTTCTGCTCTCTTTGTAGGATTCAGACACACTGGCTGGAGGAGTGAGGTAGGGCAAGTGTAGAGGAAGGTGACTGAACATATTTGAGGCAGGAGGGAGGATTTATAGGGAGTGGAGGAGGACAAAAGTAGAATAAAGGAGAAGGGGGGAAGTTGAGGGAGAAATGTGGGATAGGAGAGGGAGGGGGCGGGGGGGATGAGATACATGTAAGGGAAAGACAGGAGGTGGTGGTAAGATGACATGCCACATAATCACATCTTGCCTTCATATCACCGGCACTGGGTGTTATTTGTTTTTGTTTTTAAGTACCATCATCCGAAAAAGTACGTTGCATTCGCCCAGCAAAACATACTGAGAATAACATTGCAGCTTAGAGGTTGAAGGCATCTGTTAATGCCAATTTCTTAGCATGTTTTCTCCATGCTGCAGAACTATTAGTTATATTTTTCCTAAAAATAATGCATACCTCTCTGGAACTTCCTCAGAAGTGGCTCTACCTATTTTCAGTCCACACCATTTGATGTCAAGTTGTCAGAGGTTTTTCTTGAATGGAGAACACCATTAGGTAAACCGGTTATTAATATATATTCGTTTCTTATCTTCATTATTTTATGCACATAAATAATAATAAAAAAAAAATGCCTCTAATACACTGAATACTGTAGGAAAATAGACTTCAGCACAATGTGGGTTTTATTATAAATCCGTACTAACACTGCCTGTATAACTGATTGGGGGAAACCAACGTATCTTCTATTCCTTGTCCTCATCATGTCAAAGATTGTGAGAGTGGTTTAGCCCTTATGCTGACACAACCTCAGGAAAGCAGAATTAACACTCTGAATGACCCTTTCAGCGTTTATTGTCAATATATTTACACTCTCTCTCATCTCTTACTCGTACTCTGTCATTGTCTCCAGCTCTCTTCCTCATTATATATATATAAATATATATATATATAAATATAAATATATACCGGTATATATATATACAGTATATATACTGTATATATATATATACAGTATATATATATATATATATATATATATGCATATTGCTTCTCTCTCGCTATTTTATCGCTACTACAATAATCAAGATTCCTCAGAGCTTTCCCAGTGTATACCGCCTCCTCTATGTAGGGTACGTAGTACCCGTCATGCAACACAATCCCACCCCTATTATGTGCAACTCTCCAACCCTAGAGTGAAATGTTATTCTCAATCTGTCTTCTATTCAACAGGTGAGCTTTGGAACTCTCTCCCAGAATCAGTCTTTCCCTCATCCTATGACTTAAATTGCTTCAATCTTCGTGTGTCCAGGCATTTTGGCTCGAACGTCCCTTGATTTTGGCCCTGTCACTCTTTCAACTCTGGGGGAGGCACTTGTCCCAAGCAGTTCTGCGTATCGTCTCCCGCACTCACATAGACAAATAAATAAATACAAATTATATGTCAAGGGGGTGTTGTAGGAGGCAAATGTTAATGTCATGCAACATAAGCTCTTATGGCAGGAATAGAATCGTCCATGTATAACGAAGTTCAGTTGATGATAGCAAGTTTTAAGGATAGATGATCTTCTTAGGGCAAATCAAGGGTCTCTGAAATACACAGACAAAGTAGCTAATGCATCCGTCTTGATGTGGTCCTACCGGTGTCGTGTGTAGTGCGATAGTCTCTTCTGGATCAAGGTTAGTCGCTGTTGCTTCTTCTCTGGGTTGCTTTGATGACTGGCAATAGTGAGGGGTTTAATTTACTCTGACTAGACGTTGGTAGAGCTTCTAATAAAAAAGGCTGAGAATCTCAAGCTTTACCTGAATGAGGTACCCAAGACGGGGGTTAGCATACCATTAACCAGAAGGGTGCAGATGCGTTGGCAGAGAAACTCAGGCCTACCTGAATGAGATACTCAAGATAGGGGTTATAAATCTGCAACCATAGGTTGGATGAAGCTGCTCACATTTGAGTTGGAATAGCCAGACTTAACCCGAATTAGATAGTCTAGATTGAGTTTAGGGTGGAATTACTTATGTTGAGTGGCCGAGAATCTCAGTCCTACCTCACAAAATAGCCAGGGAGTGACCTGCTGTCCATCTCGCGGATGAAGAGGTCATAAATTGTTCTCTTGTGTTTGGTGGACCTCTTCCAGGCAAGAAGGTCGCGTTATAGCTTTTGTGACAGCTGGCGTTTCGGACTGTCTTGAAACGACGAAATCATAAGCAGCAGTAGGCCTACAGGTGAGCCAGCTTGGGGATTACCCGGGGTCTTGGGAGGCGTGGTCAACTCTTTTGCCCGTGTTTCCAGCTTGAGTTGGGGCAGTAGAAGATGGAGTTGTCGGTTCCGTTTCCATAAAAAAAAAATGTAGTTGGTGGGGCAGACTCCTTAATTTGTGCTCTTTTTTGGACTTGGCATTCCAGATTCGACATAACAGTAATAACTACATATTATGTATTTATCCGTATATAGCTGATTTGACCTGAACATCAATCTAAATTAATGTATTTGCAGAAAGAAAATTGCAAGGGCTCACAAACATTTGTCAGTAAGAGTATATATACATAAAGGGCATAATAGGTAATTACAGAAATGTTATCTGGTTGATGAAAAACAAGGCTAATAAGTATGTGATAAAAGGAATTATCCCTAGGTTGAAAGCAAACTCTTACAGTAGTAGTCGAGCACTTGTAGTCAATAACTCAGTGAAAACAGTGTGTGACTAAAAATATGTACTTCTGGTAAATAATTGGAAGGGAAGAAGTTCAAAGGGAAATCGACCCTATACAGAAGAGACGGTATTAATTTGCCCAAACCAGGTGTGAGGTACATGAGCGGTATTTTAAGCACAGCTGTATACCAAGTTCACGAAGACTATTGACTTCACCCATTCAAAAGTTTTTCCGCAGCCCCCTCAAATACTTTGATTACTCACCCAGTGAAACCACTGATCTTAAATAATCCCACAGTGAACTCCCTCTTCAAAAATATACTGTCAACTGTAGCCCAGGAAAGTAAATTAATCCACAGAAAACCAAACTCCTATACATTCCCCAATGAAGAATTCAATACAAGTAAAATGTTATTCTTTAATGCATGTTAGATTGGGAACAAGATAGATACAATAAAATGTTTAACTCATCTTCATTTTAACCCATAATTAGCGGCGAGCAACATAAGTCGAGTTAAATAAAGCTGGACTATGTGGCGGCGCTCGACATAACTCGAGTGGCAATTTCAGCACGTAATGTGGCTGAGAGAGAGAGACAAGTGGTGGCAGGAGACTAGCGAGCGTATGACTGCTCCAGACCACCGCGGCGAACCTACTGACACAAATCTCAGCTCCCTCCTCCCTCTCTCACTCGCTACATACTCAATTATGTACCGAAAGTACCGAATTACCTGCTTTTTGCACTCGCGTTGCACGGTTATTGCAAGAAAACTATCCATCATACAAGGATCGTTATGGTGTCATTCGAAAGCTCTGTTTATGCCCTTTCAGGGATAGGTACTTGTTTTACGTTCTGGGTCTTATTTAGGCATGAAAATGATCACGTAAACAGCCCTATTTTGGCTAAAAACACCCCGCTGTGCGGTACACATAAATAAACCGCATAGGCCGCTCGTAAGGTGTTAAAAATAGAGATATATCTTTCGAATATCATCCCGACTTTCACAAAGACAGAGGCAATGGAATATTGAGAATTGGAGTGGCTATGTTGATTGCTTATCATACATGTGTCCTGAAGACAATGGTGTTTTCAAATTTTCTGTAAGTTTCTTATTTTCTGATCTATCGAACTTATTATATAGGTTATTCAGTTAGTCTGTGATATCATATATAATTATCACGTCATACACTACCAAAGGTTATATTTATAGGATGGCATAGCAGGAAATAAGAGACTTACAACACCATCATCTGCATGACACATGTAACGACATCTAGCAAGTGTTTCTGTTTCTAGAGAAATTAGGAAAATAATCGAAAAACCGCCTAAAATATATAGTGAATACACAATTATTTTGTGTATTTCGTCTTATACTCAACATTGTACACATTTTTTTTTTTTTTTTTTAAGAGACAATGAACGGAGGAAGGAAAAACACAGATAAAACAAAAAGGTCCATGAGCCTAAAGGCATCCTCCATTCATAAAATGTTTGTAACAACTGGATTTAAACATTTGTAGATTGTAAGTTTGTGGAAAGCAATTCGAGGGAAGTGAATTCCAAAGAGTAGTAGCTCTGGGGATAAATGAATTCTGATAAGCAGAAGTTCTGCATTGTGGAGGAGAAAGTGTAAATTCATGGGCGCTCTCAGCTGCCCTAGTTCTACGGGGAAAGATGTGGAGAGGCGGCACAATTGAAGCAAGTTCCTCGGAACAATTGCTGTGAAAATATCTGTAGAATAATGCAAGGGATGCAACGTTTCTTCGTATGGCTAATGTAGGAAGGTCCTGTGTGATTGCAGGGTTATTGATTAATCTAATAGCTTTATTTTGAATTTTGTCCAACTGCCTCAATGCAACCACTCCACTTCCACCCCACAGAGGTTAACAGTAATCCATCTGAGAGCGCACATGACTTTTATATATTACGGCCAACTGCTCGTCAGTGAAGAATTCTCGAACTCTGTACAGGAGTCCCAGTTTTTTAGAGGCATTCTTAGCAATGCTTCTAACATAATGTGTCCAGCTCAAGTTAGTAGTTAATGTTACACCTAGAATGTCAATACTAGGGGAAGTGGGAATATTTACATCATTAAAAAATATATGGGAGTCAGTGAGATTCTGTCGGTTAGAAAATTGAATGTACTTGGTTTTTTGTGCATTAAAGGAAACTAGATTCTCTTGTCCCCATTCATTAATTCTAGAAAGGTCCTGGTTCAGAGAAATTGCAGTGTTTATTTTTGAATTTATAAGATCGGGTTGGGTGAAAGAATTGGTAAACATACGTTTATTTGTAATGTAACTTTAGAATTACCAGTAGTTTCTACTACCTATTGTGCTTTAATGGGCTATTATATAAAACAATGTATATGTTACGGTCTTTTTGAAAAAGTGGCCTTTTTGCGAAATGACCGGGAGCTTTGCAAAATGACCAAAAACCTATTATTTTTGTAAAATGACACTTAATGTCTGGCCCATTTGCAAAATGTCCAGCATATTGGCCTTTTTGTAAAATTACCTGTGCCTTTTTACAATATGACACCAAACGTCTGGCCAATTTACAAAAAAAATCAGCATATTGCCCTGTTGTAAAGTTCTAAATAACTGTAAACATATATATTTGTAAAAATTGGGTAGGCCTAATCGAAACAATATTATTTTTTAACATTTTAGGTTAGGTTAGGTTAGGTTAGGTTAGGTTAGGTTAGGTTAGACGTTTGGTGTCATTTTGCAAAAGGGCACAGGTAATATTACAAAAAGGCCAATATGCTGGACATTTTGCAAATGGGCCAGACATTAACCCTTATTTGCATAGGCCGCTCGTAAGGTGTTAAGTGTCATTTTACAAAAAGGCCTAGGTTTTTGGTCATTTTGCAAAGCTCCCGGTCATTTCGCAAAAAGGCCGTAACATATATAATGGTTGTGGAGATATTGTTCGTTAAAACAAAATATCAATAAGAAAGCTAGCATTTTCTAATTATTAAGCACTCACACACACACCCGATAAGCATACATCCAAACGAAAGATCATTCGTTCAGGTTGAATGTATCCTTTGTAAGGATGGGAATGGGGGAGAGTCTTCTCCACTAGGTATGCTCGGTAGAAGTATATGTATCATGCCATGCTTAGGTACTGCGTAAGGAAAGCTTCTTCATTACCAGTTTTTCTCTGATTATCTCTCCCACTCTATCCATCAATATATCTATCAATAAATACTGTATAGTCACCTTTTACAAGTTAATTTCTTACCATGTCAAAAATCTGGGTGAGTGTGATTCCCAGCTGTATGACGATGCGGTGTGATGCGTTACGGACCGGTCTAACGTTACGGTCGTAGCCCCTCATAAGCGCGTCCAACAAGCGCTTCTCGTCGTTTTGCTCCAGCTTGAGCTCGGGCACTGGAGTCGAGGGACCCTGGCTGCTGAAGTTACTGCTGCCTGTGGGGGAAGGGAAAACACAAGGTCAGGTTCGGGTAGTTTTTATTTATTTTGTTATTATAATTATAGTTTTTGAACTGATGGCTTATTCGAAAGCTAGTTTGTAGACAAAGAGTTTTATGACATGTTTATAGTCTAATGCACAAATTACAATAGAATATTAGGTTACTATTTGTAACATTTCCATTGATAGGTATTGGTCTTACACTTACAAACTATAAATACATTTAATGATTTATAGAAACTTCAAGATAAAATGAAAGGCTAATCTAGTAGCTGATACTGAGTGCAAGGGAAGGATGGTAAAGCATAAACGTCTTGCTCCCATGACAACCCTGATCTTCTCTTTCTCACTGAAACGCAGTTGTCTGGGTCTACTGACAGCAAACCCTTCTTTGTATCCTCCTACTATCTCTATCCTCAGTTTCAAGCCAAAGGTTGATGTTGCGTCTATGTACGCAACAATCTTGCTTTCTCTCGTGTTCCCAACTTTGATTCTTCTGAATTCTCAACTCTCTGGATAAAGCTTTCTTGTCACTCTCAAACTAAATATTTCTGCGCTGTTTATGTCTCCCCTAATTCTACTGACTATCCAAAATTCTTTGACTATCTAACTTCTAAAGTGGAACACATTCTATCCATCTCTCCTTTCGCAGAAATCTCCATCTTAGGAGATTTCAACATTCACCACCACCAATGGCTCTCCTCTGTTTCCACTGACCAACCTCGTGAACAAGCCTACATGTTTTCTATCATAAATGACCTAGAGCAGTTAGTCCAGCAACACAACCGTATCCCAGATCGCTTCGGAGATTGGCTGAACATTCTTGTCTTATTTCTAACCTCTAACCTTTTTGCTTATACTGTAAATCTTTTCTCTCCTTTGGGCTCCTCCGATCATAAACTAATATCTGTCACCTGTTCTATCTCTCCAGTATGGGCACCAGATCCTCCCAACCGGCGGCGCTTGGGGCACTTTGGAGCTGCCGACTGGGAGGCTCTTCGGCAGTACTTCTTTGATCTTCCCATGGAATGACTTTTGCCTGCGTGACCAGGGATCCTCGGAGAGTGCTGAATGCATTACCGAGGTAATCCTCTCATGGAAGCATACATTCCATTTTCTTTCTCTCAGTCTAATGCAAAATAATCTTGGTTTACTCACGCTTGTTCGACTGATGTCCGCAACAAGGTGGAAGTATTCAAATGGTACCGACACCTTAACACTCAAGAAAATCTCATTGTTTCTATGTTTCTGCCCGGAATCAACCCAAATCTATTCTTTGACTTGCCAAACATTCTTTCATCAATAATAAATGCATTGAACTATCCAACTCTACCTCTTTCCAAGCTTTCTGGCATCTAGCCAAAAACCTCACCAATTTTTCTTCCTCATCCTTCCTTCCTCTTTTCCACTCTTATGGCACAACCATCACTTTCTTCCTCTGACTCTGACAAAGTTGAACACTTTGCTCAAACGTTTGCTAGAAACTCCACTTTGGATGATTCCTGTGCTATCCCTTCCTCTCCATCAGGGGGATGGAGAGGAAGGGATAGCCTCTTCTACTTATGCCGTTTATCTTAATCTCTTCTAAAGATGTATTTTCTACCCTCTCTGAACTTAATACTAAGAAGGCGTATGGTCTGGACGATGTTCCTCCTGTTGTACTTAAAAACTGTGCTTCCGTGCTGACTCCCTGCCTAGGCAAACTCTTTCGTCTCTGTCTCTCCTCTAACGTCTTGCCTTCTTGCTGGAAGTTTGTTCTCATTCAACCTGTCCGAAAGAAGGATGACCACTCTCAACCGTCCAACTATCGTCCAATTGCTCTCATCTCTTGTATCTCTAAAGTCTTTGAAATTTTTCTTGCTTTCAAATTTCTTAAGTATTTCTCTTCTCATAATCTTCTCTCAGATTGTCAGTATGGCTTCCTTAAGGATCGCTCTACTGGTGATCTTCTTTCATATCTTACAAACTCTTGGTCATCATCCTTTTGGGACTCCGGTGAGACCTTCTCTATTGCACTTGACATATCGAAAGCCTTCGATAGAGTCTGGCACAAAAATGTAATTTCTAAACTACCCTACTTCGGTTTCTATCCCTCCATCTGTGCCTTTGTCTCAAATTTCCTTTCCGGCCGTTCCATAGCTGCGGTTGTGGATGGCCATCGCTCATTTCCTCGTCTTATCAACTCTGGTGTTCCTCAGGGCTCTGTCCTATCTCCCATTCTCTTTCTAATGTTCATAAATTATCTTCTCAATTGTAAATCCAGTCCCATAAATTCATACACAGACAACTCTACCCTACACTACTCAATTAGTTTTCCAGAACGCCCCAGCCAGCAATTCCTTAAAACAAACGTAATGAAGCATACAACACTTATCTTCTGATCTAACTACTATTTCCAATTGGGGCAGAGAAAACCTTGTTGATTTTAATGCTTCCAAAACCCAATTTCTCCATCTTACTACCCGTCGGGAACTCCCAGAGGACTATCCCATATAGTTCAACAATTCAAAAATCAATCCTTCATCTTCTCTCAATATTCGTGGTGTCTCTTTTTCTTCTGCTCGCTCTTGGAAGGACCATATTAACAGTCTTGCTATGGCAGCCTCCTAGAAGCTGGGTGTGCTCAACCGCCTCAAGGGGTTCTTTGCCCCTGCACAGCTTCTTGCTCTGTACAGGGGCACAGTGCGTCATTGTATTGATTATTGTTCACATGTGTGAGGAGGATCCTCTCACACCGAACTCCTAGATAAAGTAGAAAGGAAAGCCTTTTGTATCATAAACTCCCGTCCACTCACCAACTCTCTCTCTCTTCGCCGCATGTTGCATCTCTCTCGGTATTCTATCGCTACTACAATAATCAGTGTTCCTCAGAGCTTTCCCAGTGCATACCACCTCCTCTATGTAGGGTATGTAGTACCCGCCTTGCAACACAATCCCACCCCTATTCTGTGCAACTCTCCAACCCAAAAGTGAAACGTGATTCTCAGTCCTTCTGCTATTCAACAGCTGAGCCCTGGAACTCTCTCCCAGAATCAGTCTTTCTCTCTTCCTATGACTTAAGTTGCTTCAAACTCCTTGTATCCAGGCATTTTGGCTCGAACGTCCTTTGATTTTGGCCCTGTCACTCTTTCAACTCTGGGGGAGGCACTGGCTACAGGCAGTCCTGCCTTTTATATCCCTCACTCACACCTACTAGATGAGACAGAGAAAAGGGCGAGGGAACACGACAGTGGTCCTGGACCCTAAGAATTAGAGCTTTAAATCTTTATGTTCGGGCTCTGTCAGCCACCTCCAGCTATGGGGTATGTGCCTCAGTATATGCATACATACATACATACATACATACATACATACATACATACTATAGGCTGGATGGCTAAAAAATAATTTGATCAAATTTTGTACTACTGTAGTTTATCAATATTTTAGGATTTTGCTGCTGATGATACTACAATCATTGGAAGGAGGAAGGCAATCCTGGGTGATGCTTCATAAATGTTTGTGGTTACTGATTTTGGTCGTTTTCATCTGCTTCCCTGCACGAAGGTGGAGTCACACTAACACTTGCTGGTAATTAATTTAGGCAATTGTGTGGTAGCCTTTGAATAAATGCCTAATAAGATGTCAGTCTCTCTAAATAATCATAAGTTATTAAACTGCCGATACCCATGAAAAGGATTTTTTTAGTTGTAATACAACGTAATACAATTATATATCCGTAAAATTACAATGATAGAGCTTGCCAATGACACTTGAATCATCACTGTACGACATCTGGTTACCTTGTAACGATCTTGCAAACGAAGGCAAAAATTGGTAAAAAGGGGTGATTTTGGCTGTTTTTGCTATGTGTGACATTGCACATAAGTGAGACATCCGTCTCTCACCCTCAGTGTGTGCCCGCATGCTGTGGCGAGCGGTTGGAGCCCCCCTATGCTTCCTCCAACGCCTGGCCTCTATCTCAGGGCTCATAATTGCCTCAAAATGGCGCCCATCATGTGACGGGCACCGTACAGAAGGGGTACTTCCTCTCTCCCATCATATGACGGTCGCCGCGAATCAAGGGTTAAATTACATAACGCTTGTAAATTTCCTGACCGACAGGTCATGTGATTTTAACCTCTTGTGTCGTACTGATGCTTCATGTGACATATTATTAGGAGCGCCAGACTAATAGCTTACAAGATACCTGTTGAGGTCGTTAAAAAACGTTGGTCAACATGTTTAATGAATACCTGGTCAATCTCAAGGGGACAACTCATTTCCTTCACAGATGTAAGTTACTTACAATCACATTATGTTAAGTACTATTGATTTTCACCGAGTGGTTTTCCAAGATAAAACACTACGGCCCTCCTTCATTTATACAAACATGTCATCAAAATAAGTCAACAAAATATTGTTCGACATCTATAATGTCGACGCAGGATATCCAGTAGTCAGCTTCAGTAAAGAGGTTAGAGTAACTAAAGCCACCATTCCCTATGCAGCCACTCTAAACTAATACCTAAAGAGAGAGAGAGAAAGAGAGAGACAGAGAGAGAGAGAGAGAGAGAGAGAGCGAGAGAGAGATGGCGATGGGGTAGTGGAAATCGTAGCTACTGAAAAACAAAACATTATCTCTCTCCCTCGCTCTCTTTGTATATATATATATATATATATATATATATATATATATATATATACACAGTATGTATGTGTGAGTGTGCTTCAGAAGGAGAGAGAAGCAGAGAGGAGAAATATTTCTTGTACACGTAAAATTCTTCTAGCGGGATTTCGTCTTTTCTTTTTGCATCGATCCCTCTGATAAGGTATTTTTAAACCCAGATCAACTCGCCTTTGTCCTCTCTCTCTCTCTCTCTCTCTCTCTCTCTCTCTCTCTCTCTCTCTCTCTCTCTGTATGAGGTTTATTAACCATTTGAGTACCAGCGACGTGTGTTAAATTTGATCTAGCTATATATTACACGATATTATGCAGCTTAGGAAGGAACTGTGATAGTTAAACAGGGTTGACTGAGATAGTTTGAAGCCTTTTAGTTGCGATAGGTCCGTGCAAAGCTAAATAAAATCGTCTAATAGTTGCCAAAATATGATGACAGTGACGTCCCTGGTACTGAATGGGTTAAGGTTGAGCGTTTTCTTACGGAAGCCATGTTGAGTGTCTTACGGAAGCCATGTTGAGTGTTTGTTACGGAAGCCATGTTGAGTGTTTGTTACGGAAGCCATGTTGAGTGTTTGTTACGGAAGCCATGTTGAGTGTCTTACGGAAGCCATGTTGAGTGTCTTACGGAAGCAGTGTTGAGTGTCTTACGGAAGCCATGTTGAGTGTTTGTTACGGAAGCCATGTTGAGTGTTTGTTACGGAAGCCATGTTGAGTGTTTGTTACGGAAGCCATGTTGAGTGTTTGTTACGGAAGCCATGTTGAGTGTCTTACGGAAGCCATGTTGAGTGTCTTACGGAAGCCATGTTGAGTGTCTTACGGAAGCCATGTTGAGTGTCTTACGGAAGCCATGTTGAGTGTCTTTGAGTATGTTTGTTTTCCTCTAAGTGATTTACGTGTCTGTCTCTATATGAGTGTTTTCCTCTAAGTGATTTACGTGTCTGTCTCTATATGAGTGTTTATAGCATTTTACGGACAACTAAGGTAAGCTAATTGAACGATAAATACTAGGTAAAGAGTTGGTGCCTTTTCTAAAATTGAAATATAAAAGGCAGCAAATGTTTAACTAGTATGATTTATTTATGTAGGAATGTATGCAGTTATTTAATTATGTATGTATGTACGTATGTACATCATGTATGGACATATATGTTAATAAATAATAATAATAAACGGTTTATTAAAGAATGGCAGCCTTATGAGCTGAAAATACACATTTTACAATTTAGTGGATGAACATGAGATGTACAGATATGAAGATGGTAAGCTCAGTTTACAAACAAAATAAATAAATACAATAATGATGCAGGTGCAGAATACAAATTATCATAAAATAACCATGAGAGTAAGTGATATACAGTACATATACACATTTATTTTACTTACTCATACACAGAACATACATATATACACGTATGTACGCACATACATATGCATACATATACATACATATATAAGAACATAAGAACATGCAGTAAGTGTGCACATGTCCGTATACACAAACGCTCACGTATGCACACAAACATACATACATACAAAAACTGTTTTGGTAGGGTCAGGGTAAAGAGGTAAAGGGTAAAGAGGGTGCAGCATTCAAGTCCGTACAGGTAGGGTCAGGTAAAGCCTACTACAATGGGAGGTTAATCCTCGGTAGTGTAGGTGTGTGTGTGTGTGTGTGTGTGTGATAGAAGGCGAAATGTGGAAAAGCTGGGCGTTCTATTGTTAAGGGTGGAAATACATGGATGAAGATACACGAACACTTAATAATAGATAATGCTTATGCATATATTTATAATCAGAAGTTGCGCTAGTGAGCAATATGTTCTCGCTCATATGTACGTATATTTACATACATATGTGCATATGACCATACAAACACACGTACAGTACATGTATATATTATATACCTTATATTCTCAACCGGGCTCGAACCATTGACAGCACATACACACAGACATACATATACATAAATATATGCACATTACATGCATATATGCTCTTCTTTTATCCACCTGATACTCTCAGCCGGGCTCGAACCACAAACAGTATACACTATAGACACATATATATATACATAATCTACGTATGTGTGTGTGTGTGTGTGTGTGTGTGTGTATGTATGTATGTATGTATATATGTATATATGTATGTATGTATGTATGCATGAAGGAATGCATGTATGTAAGCATGCATTTATATATAGACCTAGTCGTTAATGTATTTATAATGTAAAAGTTATGTTTTTTGTTTTGTTTTTTTGGTATAGATATATATTATGTGTATTTCAATATATGTGTTATTTATGTAAAAGTACAAATATATGTAAGTGTGATTATGCAAATGTGTATAAATATCCGTGTATGTACTGTACCTGTATATGCGAGTTTTGCATACAATATAAGTACGTACATTATTGACTTAGTTTTAGAATGTCTTATTTTCGTTTTAACCAGTTCCTCTTTCTCTGCTCTCTACGCGATTTATACTTATATAGAAGAATAGAGTATGTACAGTAAGTACGTATATACTGTACTTATGAGTATCTGGTCCTTTGTTGTATGTGAAGAACCTATTTATGTTTAGTATCTAGTACAAAACACTTTCTATAATTGTAAAGGCACATATAACAAAAAATATATTATCATTATTCATATGATTCCTTTACCCCAGCACAAATTAAGAGGCGACCTAGTTCAATTGTTCAAAATCATCAAAGGTATCGACAACATGAACTGCAATAAGTACTTAATGATCGACCCATCAAATTACATGCGGAAAAATGGTTGCAAAATCATTGGAAAATCTTTTAACTTACATGACTCTAAGAATTTCTTTTTCAAACGAGTTGTCAACTTGTGGAATGGGCTTCCTCGAGATGTTACATACTGCAGTTGATTCCCTTAACCCTCTCTTTGCGGCCGACTTACAAATAAGTCCTATGCAAAAAAGGCTATACTGCGGCGACATACTGTACATACAGTATATGTTTTGATAGTAACGGCTGAGTAGGTTGCACCAACCCACCCTGCTTGTTGCCAGAAGTATCCAGGAGTTTCTAAGTTTCCCACCCACACTTATATCAGTGACCTTAGTGCATTAGTTAAGGAAGGGTGTGTGTCCAAACAAGTGATGTTTTAGAAGCTGAAAATCAAAGAAAACTGGGTCACTTTTCCATGTATTTATGAATGCTATATATCAGATATGAATGAGGTTCATTTCATGATTATTTTAAAAACTCATACTGCCTTGTAAACACAACATATGATAAAATAACTGTATATATCATCGAATTATCGCGAGTGGAAATAAACGACAAATCATATGTTTTTGCTCACAAGTGTAATGTGGGTGGTTGGCTAGTCAGAAACGAAACAAGCAAAGTATTGATACATTTTCCTCAGTAGCGTGAAGAGGTAGGGAGGGTTTGGTGGCTGTTATAGGACGAATTTGACCTAAAACTTTAATTGGAGCCTGTTCCAATTTGCTCAGGGGTACCGATATGGTGCTAAGGTGACATATATTGAGCGGAATTAGCGGGAAAATATCCACAAGGGCGTATTCTTACCGCCACACCTAAAGGGTTAAACATCGCATAGACAAATATCTTACCTTAAATCCGCAGCTGACCACATATGTAATTGAATAACCATGTTTTCCTTCTTCCTGAGACACATCAAGGATCATTGTGTTAATATTTAAATAACTAAGATGTTACTCTCTTTTCCCCAGATACACGAAGGATCACTTATAGCTGTGTTATGTTAATAACCCAATGTATCCCCTACTAACATATCATAGCCTTGCCTTGGACATTAGTCCCAGGGCAGTAATTTCCTTTACACTTGTCCTTCACCTACTCTACACCACTGTTGAACATTCATAGCAGCAGTGATTTAGAGGACAAGCAACCTCGAGGGGTTGCTAGGACTTTTGTTGCTTGACTTCCTTTGTACTTTGTACTCGCTCTCTCTCTCTCTCTGCGTTAAAGACCTGAGTGTTCTAATATTTTAAAACTTAACGACCTGATATCAATGTGCAGCAGATGCGAACAAGGCCAGTAGTTCAATGGGATTTATCCAAATAAATGTTACCTATATAAATGAAAAAAAGTATAGTACAGTTATTTAATAACATCGTGAGGCCCCATTTTGAATATTGCGTGCAATTTTGGTCTCTTTAATCAGAAAAAGGACATTGATAAACTCGAGTCAGTGCAGGGTAGAATTACAATGTTGATGCCGTCACTGAGAAATACATTGTATCAGGAAAAATAAATAATTTGTTTTCACTTAAAAACATAAGAGTGTGAGGTCAATTAATAGAATGTTTAAATATAATATAGAGCTTTGGAAACAAAATGGTACAGAGTCTCTTCAAACTCAGTAATAGTTCATCAATTTATGGAAATGGAATGAAATAAAAACCAGTATGGCAAATCTCTATGTCGCAGAGCACTTCTTCACCTACTATGTGGTCAACGAGTGGAAGAACTTACCAGAGAAGTGGTACAATGTAATACACTTGATACATTTCAAAGGAGGCTAGACGTCCACTTCGAGGAGGTTGGAGTAATATAGATTTTAAAATGCTGTTTTTATCTTTTACTTAGTAGCAAATGCTATGTTAGAATTAAGTCCGGACTGCCTAGTAGTGACCGCAAGATCTGTGCAGTCTGTGTATCCCTCTCTTTTCTTCTTGTTTACCGTCTTTGTCTGCAACTCAGTAGCAACCAATACTATATAATCATTTAAGGCCTGACTGCTTAGTAACAACTGCAAAGTGTGTGTGGTATGTGTATTTATGTAACTCTATGTAACTCTTGTTTTCATGTTAACTTACTGTCGCACGCGCACTATTGGTTTATCTTAGTTTTACTGTGTTATCGTTTTCATTATTATTATTGTTAATTTTGTTTTTCTCTTGTTTTGATTAT
>CM064509.1:48695729-48853229 GCA_032716605.1 Paralithodes platypus | reverse complement strand
AGTATGCTTCCATGCCCAAGAGGATTACCTCGGTAATGCGTTCAGCACTCTCCGAGAGTCCCCGGCCACGGAAGCAGAAGTCATGCCATGGGAAATCAAAGAAGTACTGCCAAAGAGCCTCCCAGTCGGTAGCGCTAAAGTACCGGAGAAATAGGACAGGTGACAGAGATAAGTTTATGGTCGGAGGAGCCCAAAGGAGAGAACAGATTTACAGTATAAGCAGAAGGGTTAGAGGTTAGAAATAAGTCAAGAATGTTGGGCCAATCTCCGAAGCAATCTGGGTTACAGGAGGGTTGCTGGACTAACTGCTCTAGGTCATTTAGGATAGAAAAGATGTAGATTTGTTCACTAGGTTGGTCAGTGGAAAGAGAGGAGAGTCATTGGTGGTGGCGAACATTGAAATTTGCTAAGATGGAGATTTCTGTGAAAGGAGAGATGGAAAGAATGTGTTTATCTTTAGAAGTTAGATAGTAAAATAATTTTGGATAGTCAGTAGAATTAGGGGAGAGATAAACAGCGCAATTGTGTTTAGTTTGTGAAAGACAAGAAAACTTTAGCAAGAGACTTGAAAATTCAGAAGAAGGAAAGTTGGGAACTCGAGAGAAAGAAAGATTGTTGCGTACATAGACACAACATCCACCTTTGGCTTGAAACTGAGGATACAGATAGTAGGAGGATACAGAAAAAAGTTTGGTGTCAGTAGTCCCAGACAACTGTGTTTCGATGAGAAATAGAAAATCAGGGTTGGCAGAGCAGAGGTGGTGTTCTGCAGAGTGGAAGTTAGAGAAAAGGCCACGAATATTACAAAAAATAATAGTAAGAGTAGTATAATGTATTGAAAGGAGGAAAAGGTGTTTTGGAGGGTAGGCTGGGGTTACCCTTAATATTGGTGAGGCACAGAAAGGATCAGCTAGGGAGGCCATATACAGTACAGTGTATATACAGTATATATATATATATATATATATATATATATATATATATATACTGTATATATAATTATATACAGTATATACAGTAATTATATATATATACACATATATATATATATATATATATATATATATATATATATATATATATTAGGGTGGTCCAAAAAGACGAATATTCGAATTAATTTGGTCCCCGCCTTTTTTTTTTCTTTTCCTCTTGCTGAAAAAATAAAGTGGTATTTTTTTCAGCATGATTGTGCAATATTTAGTGGTGGCTCAGTGTGTCTGAAGTTTCTGCTATAGTCTCTTCGTTGTAAGTAGGCGAGAAATCATGGCCTCTATCCTCTGTCACTCAAAAAGGGCTAGAGCAAATTGGCTGTAAATTCCCACATCTATTCTTTGACTGACTCCTCCCAAATGGTAGAAATATTAGATTGAAATAGTCTATCAGTTTTTAAGTTACAGAGGTTAGAGGTCATTATTTCTCGCCTACTTACAGCGAATAGACTGTAGCCTGTTTCTGAGTGTCATACCATATGCCTTGGTTCTGGGATGTTGAGGGGAGCATTTTCTTTCTCTTCCACAAATGTCGAAAAAACGTGGCTTTTATCTGGTTGGCTTGGAGGATGCCATCCGAGGGAACAAACTCCCCTCCTCCGGCCAAGTGCTCAGTGTTTACATCCACCAATGCGAGTCCCCCGAAGAGGAAATGGACTCAGGTGCAGAATCTGTGGACCCCTGGACATACAGCGGCCCTAGACCGCACCAAGATGAGCGACAGGATGGCTACCCTGACAGAGGTGGCCAAGAGCTTAGGCCATGATCCCGCGGTGTTGAACATCCGCCGATCCTCTCTGAAGCGTTATCGTGAGCAGTATTGTACTGAGAAGTTGGCCGACCTCAAGGGGATTCAAGGAGACTGGGGAACCATGTGTCGTTCACTGGGTCAGGAAGCTCCTTCCTTCCCTCCTGGATTCCGGAGAGAGAGTGGACAGACTCCACTCTCCACTCGTGCTAGTCACGTCCATTACCAGTTGTGAGACCCAGCAGTGAGACCCACCAGTTGTGAGACCCAGACCCAGCGGAGTTCCCAAGCTGAATTCTGGCACTGGGCACCAGCAGGCGAATGCCATCTATGCCCCCCTTCAGGAATGGGATCTAGAAGACAAGGTCGTGGGAATGTCATTCGACACGACAGCTGCAAGTACCTGGCACCATTCCGGGGCCTGTGTCCTCCTGGAGCGGAATCTGGGTCGGGGGATGCTTTTTTTCGCTTGCCGGCACCATATTCTGGAGGTGATCATGGGAGCCATCTTCGGAGCATGCGCTGGGCCCTCCTCCGGACCAGACATTCAAGTGTTCCACCGCTTTCAAAAGCAGTTGAACCTCCTCAACAAGAAGTAGTTACGAACAGGATGGGACTCGGACGAGACTCGCCCGTTCATCGAGGAGGAAAGGAAGGCACTCCTGGACTTCGCCTCTTCCGAACTGTCCACCAAGTCATTCAGGGATGACTACCGAGAATTCCTGGAGCTGGGAGTCATTTCCCTGGAGTTTCCTTCAAGCGTCCTGGGGCAATGCACCAGGCCCGATGGATGGCCAAAATCATGTACAGCTTGAAGATATGGATGTTTCGGGACCAACTCCACGACCTGATGAAACGGGAGGAAAAATTCGCCAGGGATGTCGCCCTTTTCACCGTCACGGTGTACATGAAGCCATGGTTTACCGTTTCACTCACTGCTGCTGCTCCTAGGACTGACCTGGATCTTCTGCAGAAGCTGTGGATTTACCTCGACCCCCAGATCGCGAAGGTGTCTTCGGCCATTCTGGAGAACCACCTGTGGTACCTATAGGAGGAGCTGCTGTGCTTAAACTTCTTCGACGAGGAGGTTCCACCTGAGACAAAGAGGGCAATGGTTCAAGCCATGAGGGAAGAGGAGGACAACGATGATGATGACATCCCAAAGCGGAGCAAAGTCGGGAAGGGGAATCTTCCAACGTGGGAGTCCCTGACAACACCTCATTCCTGGAGGCTGTTCCAGAAGCTGGGACTTGAGACGAACTATGTGGATGAGGCTCCGCGTGCGTGGAGCAACTGCGTGGGTTACGCCACCGCCAAGCAGCGCATCAACAACATCGTGGTGGTGAACAACCACGCCGAGCGGGGTATGGCCCTCAACACTCCACAGTTCCTTCACATTTACCAATTCTTTCACCCAACCCGATCTTATAAATTCAAAAATAAACACTGCAATTTCTCTGAACCAGGACCTTTCTAGAATTATTAATGAATGGGGACAAAAGAATCTAGTTTCCTTTAATGCACAGAAAACCAAGTACATTCAATTTTTTAACCGACAGAATCTCACTGACTCCCATATATTTTTTAATTATGTAAATATTCCCACTTCCCCTAGTATTGACATTCTCAGTGTAACATTAACTACTAACTTGAGCTGGACACATTATGTTAGAAGCATTGCTAAGAATGCCTCTAAAAAACTGGGACTCCTGTACAGAGTTCGAGAATTCTTCACTGACGAGCAGTTGGCCGTAATATATAAAAGTCATGTGCGTTCTCAGATGGATTACTGTTCACCTCTGTGGAGTGGAAGTGGAGTGGTTGCATTGAGGCAGTTGGACAAAATTCAAAATAAAGCTATTAGATTAATCAATAACCCTGCAATCACACAGGACCTTCTTACGTTATCCATACGAAGAAATGTTGCATCCCTTGCATTATTCTACAGATATTTTCACAGCAATTGTTCCGAGGAACTTGCTTCAATTGTGCCGCCTCTCCACATCTTTCCCCGTAGAACTAGGGCAGCTGAGAGCGCCCATGAATTTACACTTTCTCCTCCACAATGCAGAACTTCTGCTTATCAAAATTCATTTATCCCTAGAACTACTACTCTTTGGAATTCACTTCCCTCGAGTTGCTTTCCACAAACTTACAATCTACAAAAGTTTAAATCCAGTTGTTACAAACATTTTATGAATGGAGGATGCCTTTAGGCACATGGACCTTTTTGTTTGATCTGTGTTTTTCCATCCTCCGTTCATTGTCTCTTAAAAAAAAAACACACAAAAAAAAAAAATCTCTCTCATAAAATTTTAAGGTGTTTTAGTTACAGTGTCTATCTATTTATGTGAGGTACTGTACACCTTGGAGATCATTCACCCCTTCAAATTCATGACTCAGAAACCTTTCTCACGCCTTTTAGCTTACTCTTGCATCTTTGAACACCAGCAACTGTACACGTGGATCGGAAGTTAAGATCACGTGTTGGAGGTGTGCATTGAGGTGTGTAGCAGAGGTGAGAGGTATTGAAGGAAGATTTGAGTTAGTTAGATACAGGCCGCAGACACAACTGGAGGTCTAGGAGATAGAGACAAGCATTGGGCACATTAACAGCCCTAGAGATTCCCTCTCAACCTAGGGAATTCTCTTACTTATATATTAGTACATATGTATATATCATTCAGTTGTTACTTAATAATAAAGTCGGTTTGGATACAGATAACCTTTAATTTCCCCTATACCTATATGTAACATATATAAGGCATAAGTGGGATGGTGGCGGCGATATACCTATCTATCTTAATCTATGCAGGAAGGATAGCTGAGGTTTCAACCTACTATCTTCAATCTACCCTACAACTACAATAACCTAGATATAACCCAGTAAGATTGACACCTTAAGTCTTCTTTACCTTGGAGTTAAATGGTTAACCCTTATCATAAATATTGGAACATACCTCAAATCGTTTTCCTAATATTTACCTAACATAGTGACTTATCACTTTGTAACATAAGGTACTTCCTTCTGTCACGTCAGTTCTGCCTCCCACGTATTTAAGCTTACTCCTACATCTTTGAGCACCAGCGACTGTACACTTGGATCGGATGTTAAGATCACGTGTTGGAGGTGTGCATGGAGATGTTTAGGAGAGGTGAGAGGTGTGGAGAGTTTTTGACTACAGATAGAGACAAGCAACGGTCACATTAACAGCCCTCAGAGATTCCCTCTCAACATAGGGAAGTCTCTCTTTTTATATTATTAGTACAGCTGTATACATCATTCAGTTGTTACTTAATAATAAAAGTGGTTTGGATACAGAGAACCTTTAATTTCCCCTTTACCTATAATATAACATGTATAACGCATAAGTGGGATGGTGGCGGCGATATACCTATCTCTCTTAATCTATGCAGGACAGAGAGCTGAGCTTTCAACCTACAACATCAACTACAAATAACCTATATATATAACCCAGTAAGATAGACACTTTAAGTCCTCTTGCTTGGAGTTAAATGGTTAACCCTTATCAAAAATATAGGAACGTACCTCAAAACGGTTTCCTAATATTAACCTAACATAGTGACTTATCATTTGTAACATGATAATTTGTTTGCAGCTGTTTGTTTTAGTTTTTACCTTGTTTTATAAGTCTGTATTTCTTTGCTTTGTTAATCGATTTACAGCAGACTTTATTATTATAATGTGTCTTTGTTTGGATATGTATTTGAACATTTTGTTTAGACATAATACCTACTGTATAGTATTTTTTTGGCCATTGTTATTTGTTCGTTGTAATAGCAATTTTGTTTGCTTTGTTCAATTTGTATCCGTTCTGTATAATTTTACCTTGTATCAATTTATAGGTGCATTCTATAATTTTATTTTTTATTAACAAAATACTTTGAAAAATTTACATTCCACATTCAAATTGTTTTCAATTGAATTTTTGTTTAGTCTTTAACTTAATTTTTTTACTCGCACATACTTTTAAGTGTCTGCTTTGCGATGGGTATGCAAGTATTTAAGTGAGGGCGTATTACATCTTAGATTCAATCATTTACTAGGAATCATTTATCACATCTCTCATATAATTTTAAGGTGTTTTAGTTACAGTGTCCTTATATTTATGTGAGGTACTGTACTCCTTGGAGATCATTCACCCTCTCAAATTCATGACTCAGATTCCTTTCCCACACTTTGAAAGCTTACTCTTGCACTTGGAAGTCGCCCATGCACTGATCGTATGACCAGCTAACCCGGAAACGGCGAGAACACTCTTAAGAGGTTTTGGTGGGCAAGGGTGAGGAACCTCTTAAGAGGTAGGGCCTAAGAAAAACCCTTTTAAAAGGCCCCAGTAGCACTTAAAACAAGTGAAATTGTGATTAAGTGAGATAATTCCCCTCCATACCTACTATCACTCCTCCATATCTGTCAAAATCCCCTCCTTTCCCCCTTCCCCCCCCCCCCCCCCCCCTTCAATGATCATCTATTTTTCCTGTTATTCCCTTATTGGCTTATTCATTGGTATATTTTCATGTCAACATCTCCAAACCGGTTCTATGGTGGTGTCATGTGACTGGCGAGTGTATTGCGTAAGGAAGAGTGTGGGTGAGTAAGTCAGTCAGGCTTCAGGCCTCGCGAGGGGAGGGTCTGCCTCGCTCTGCTCCACAATTCATGAATGGACCGGTTCGCAATAATTCGCTATTTTGACCATCCAAACACTTTTAACACTTGTTTTATTGTTGTTACATGTTACTATCTTCGTATTAAACATAAAATAGGCACATATGAATAAGTAATAACGATATTTATTGTAAAATTACGATTTTAGGTGGGAATGGGGCCTAATATTGTCGGCTGGCGGTAGGGTGTCCATTACACACAGCTCACCTTTAAGGGGTTAAGATCACATGTTGGAGAGGTGCTTCGAGGTGACCAAGAGAGGTAATAGGTAGGAAGGAAGATTTGAGTAAGTGAGATACAGGCCTCAGACACAACAGGAGGTCTGGGAGATATTCTTTCTCTTGACAGAATACATTCTCCCTTATATATACAGTATATTAGTACAGCTGTTATACATCATTCAGTTGTTACTTAATAATAAAGTTGGTTTGGATACCACACTCTTATAATTTCCCCTTTACCTATATATAACATGAATAAGGTATAAGTGGGATGGTGGCAGCATTATCATATCAATCTATCAACGAGCAGAGGACAGAGAGCTGAGATCTACCTACATCTTCAACCTACTAATAACCTATATATAACCCAGTGAGATTGACACCTTAAGTCCCCTTACTTGCAGTTAAATGGTTAACCCTTATCATAATTATAGGAACGTACTTCAAAACGTTTCCCTAATCATAACCCAACATAGTGACTTATCACTTTGTAACACGAGTGTCCATACTTCAATCCACTACACCATGGCGTGATTAAAGGAAATTTAACCTTTTCCTATTTATAATAAGGAGAAGGGAAATCCTACATGGAGAATTCAAAACACAAGTCGTAGGAAAAGGTTAAGTTTCCTTTTATCACGCCCGTGGTGTAGTGGATTAAAGCATGGACACACATCCTGACTGTCGGTGGTTTGAGTCCGACTGGGATTGTATATATACCGAAAGAGTATGATATCTTACACTTACAATGTCTGAAGACTTTCTGATCACAAATTAGAAGAACTAGTTGAAGACCTCGATAACATCAGCAGGGATATTGTGGACTAAAGCACCCGTCACACCTAGCCGATTTTAGGCCAAGACTGTCCGCGACCTAAGGGTCGTGGACAGCCTTGGTCTACGTCACCGCGCAGCATGGGCCGTCGCCAACATAACAAACAGGTCGGGATGGGTCTTCACATACCCCCTCAAAAGTTCTACATGCACAACATTGAAAATCAAGTCGGCGTGGAGTGAGGTCAAAAAATGGGACGGAAAGGGGACGGGAGGCTGATGGCGTGTGACGGCGCTTGACGGCGCTTGACGGGAAAAGGTAGGCGTCAGTGCGGCGGCACACGGCACCATAAATGAGATCTGCGTCAGGCGGCGTCACCATAACAACCTGCGGGGATCAGCGGCGGCTTGCGGCGACCCAACGATGCCCTAACGGTCAATATATAAATAAACGACATAATTAAATAATTAAATAATAAATATATTATCAATAACCATCAAAATATAAGATTAGGTATATTAATTACAGAAAAAATGAAAAATAACAACATTCAATACATAATTAAATTAATAATAATAATAAAATAACAGAATTAACTGAAATAATCAGTTAATAATCAGCCGTCCATACTGAAGGGGTCGCCGTCCATCGGCACAGTAATGCATATTGACGCCGCCCTACCTCCTGTCGACGCCGTTCGTCGGGTCATTGTCAACGCCGCAGATCGGCACTCCAGCGGCGACCTAGGTCTCACCTTCAGTCCTGCATGGGCGCCGCTCTACCCCATCAGGTCGCCGTCAGGCGGCGTGGCCATCCATACTGCGTCCCGTTCAAAACTCATCCCCCCAAATCATTAAGCTCTCCGCCGAAGGTCGGCACTCCTGACCACTACTAAAGGTCGTGGTCAGTCTTGGCTCAAGTCGGCATGGTGTGACGCCTGCTTAAGCTACAGTAGGTACGTAAAAAAGAAGCCAATCTCATTAAACTCTACTCTACCAAAGAGGATAACAAAATAAAAAGGCTAGTGGAGTAAGATTTCTATTCAATTGCGGAATTGTTGATAATGTAACCAAATTCAACTTTGCAAACGATATACTCTTAAGTACATTCAAGTATATGCACCCACTTCGCAAAGCTCCGATGTAGAAATTGAAACATTTTATGAAGACATCGCCAGCATTCCAGACTAGGAAAAACATGGTATAGATAACGAGGACTTGAATGCCAAAGTCGGAATAAATATGACGGGAGAATCATGTATTGGAAAGGTTGGAAAAAGTGGAAGGAATGACGGGAGAAATCCTGCTTAGCTTTGCAGAAGAATATGATTTTAAGATAATGAACACTTCCTTCCAGAAAAGAAAAGGTGGCAAGTGGACCTGCAAAAGTCAAAATGGAATAACAAAGAATGAGATAGACTTAACCTCTCAGCTGCGCAGCCCCTGTAGTATACACCATACCGCTGTGCGTAGGTATTGAGACTCATTCCTCACTAAAATTGTTAATTTACCATAAATATAATTAATACTTATCCATATGCGCTTATTTTACGTTTAATATGAAGATAGTAACATGTTACAACAATAAAACAAGTGGGAATAGTGTTTGGTGGGTGAGAAACATGAAATAAAGTAGAGCAGTTCATTCATGGAGTTCACAGAGAGAGAGAGTACACCCTCCCTCCACCAGCTCTGGTGAGAGACTGGATGTAGTTTGGGCTAATAATCTCTCCCTCTCCTCCTCCTCCACCCTCCCTTTCCACTTTGTAACCGGGTGGAGAGTTTTGGCACCATAAATAAACCGATAATTACAGGAATAAGAGAAAAATAGGTGATAATGGAAGGGCGGGGGGGGGGGGGGGGGAGGGGGGAAGGAGGAGACTTTGACAGATGTGGAGAAGTGAAATGATGTATGGAGGGAAAAAAAAAAAAAATCAAGTGCTACTTGGTCCTTTTAAAAGTTTTTTTTTAGGCTTAGGATCTTTAGAGTTTCCCCGCAGTAGCCCAGTAAAACCTCTTAAAAGTCTCCCCGCAGCTGCCGGGTTAATCATAAGATAAAAAATGCTGCAAAGCAAATTCAGTTTTAGAGACATAAGAAACAAATTAGAAAAAGGTAAATATAACAAAATGAGGATTCCGCTAGAACTTAAAAATAGATTCTAAGCTCTCCACAGCAATGAACATGACATTAATAAAGTAAACAAAAACCTAACATTAGCAATTAGAGAAGCAATAGAAAAGATAGGGAACATAAACATCAGTAACGAAAGCAAGTACTTGCAAACTATTGGAAGTCTCATCAAAAGAAGGAAATCAAACTCGGGAACAGGCAGGATTAAGAAATGGATATTTAACCATGGATCACTTGCATATAATGAACCAGGCAATAGAGAAAACCTCAGAGTACTGTATAACATACCTCTTTGGTTTGCTTTTGTAGACTATGAAAAGGCCTTCGATTCGGTAGAGATAACAGCTATAGCAAATTTACTACATGAACAAGGAATACATTAATCATATTTAAAACTCTTACAGAATATAATAATGCAAAAGGCACTGTTGTGGGCCGATTACACAAAGGCACGGAGAAGATAAAGATTGGGAAACGAGTAAGGAAAGTTGACACAATCTCATCCAGGCTGTTTAAGGGATCTTTAGAAAGTTTTCTTATGAATCAAAAATAATTAATGAAGACGGGGAATACCTTAGCTATCTCAGATTTTGCAGATTACATGGTCTTGATTTCCGATAAAGCAGAAAAGCTCCAAGAAACGCTCAATGATGTCAACAAAGAAAATCTCAAAGTAGGTCTAAAAATAGACAGAAGTAAAACCAAAGTATGTACAATGATAGGGCTCAACATAGAATAATTTGGATTGATAACGAAATTCTAGAAGAAGTAGTACAATAAAAATTATTATTTTGGCCAAGTATTGAAACTAACACATGATAATGAACATGAAATAACAAGGTGAATCACTCTGAGATGGTTAGCATTTGGCAAACAGAGGAACATCATGAAAAGTATACTGCCAATATGCTTTAAGCATAAAGTTTATAAACAATGTGTGCTACCAACCATGATCTATGGATCCAAACCTTGGCAAATATTGAAAACAATGGAAAATAAGCTTAAGAATATACAGAGAGCAATGGAAATATCAATGCTAAGAATAAATCTTAGAGATAAGAAGAGAGCATCATGGGTAAGAGAGCAAACCAAAGTCAAAGATATTCTAGTAATGCTAAACGAGCAGAAATGGAAATGGGCAGGACATGTAGCAAGAAGAGACGACAATAGCTGGAGTAAAAGACTAACGACTTGACCCCAGATAAAGAAAGCGTGACTGGAAAAGACCAAAGAAGAGGTTAAAAGACGAAATAGAAGAAACTGCAAGGGTAATATGGTAACAGCTGGCAAAGTCTCGGGAGCCACAGCAAAGGTTAAGGGAAGCCTTTGTCCAGCAGTGAACTCCTAATGTCTGGTCTTCAGGGATGAATTGGAGTAACTGTCCTATATTTGGCCTGTACGTTTCGGAATATTCAAATTCCATCTTCAATGAATGAATGATGGCTTGAGTAAAGTAGGAGATTAGAGAGTTTTTGGATAGAGGAAGAATAAGTTGAGAAATGGGAAGTACAGTAAAAGATGAAAGTACTTGGGCTCAGCCAAGTTGCTCCATTGTCTATTTGTTCAGACTCATTTGGTGCAAGCACTTTAACAGCTTCTTCTTGATGGCTGGTGAAGGAGTTCTTCCTGCTGCTATAGTATTTCTTATATTCCATTGTCAACTCCCTGGCAGTTACCGCCAAGTCGATATCTTCATCTCCATCATCTTCTTTGATCTCCTCCACGTCGATTTCTTCTCCCATGGTGGACTCGGAGTACTCAGACGACGCAGAGCAGGAGGCTGCCACCGGATGGTCAATGGTGGCTGGTGATGGAGTGGAGGTTGATGCTGGTCCTGCGATGTTGACAGGTGATGGAGGTGGTAATGCAGAGACTGTTATATGCGGTGGTGGCAATATATATATATAGTAGATGAGGTTATAGAGAAAAAGGCAAAGCAAGGGGACTGTGTGTTTATAGTGTGTTTAGATGTGGAGAAAGCATATGATAAGATTAGTAGGGGAGTGGCAGAAGCGGTGGTGGAGAAACTAGGAGTGAGTAGGAAGATAAGGAATATGATAATGAATATGTATGAAGGGGCGGTCGAGGCAGAAATTGTGTGGAAAGATATTGTAGTGAAAGGAATCAGAAGGAAATGGCTAAGACAGGGGTGTAATTTGTCACCAATAATTTTGTCAATGTGTATGGAGGAGTTGGTAAGGATAGTTAAGAGTAAGGGGAAAGGAGTGAAAATAGGACATGATAAGTTAGCAATACTGACATTCGCAGATGACGTAGTATTGATAGCAGAGAGGGAGGAAGATATGAGAGAAATGTTACAGGAGGCGGAAAGGTTTGGAAGAGATTTGGAAATGAAGTTCAGTGTGGAAAAAAATAGCATGATAGTAGTAAATGGGCCAGAGGCAGTAGACATGAGAATAGGAGCGGAAAGAATAGAAATAAGGGAGCAAGTGAAGTATTTAGGGGTATGGATAGGGAAGGAAGGGCGACAAAGGACAATGGATGACAAAATCATGAGGGTGGAGCAGTGTAGTGGGAAACTGGAACGTTACAAAAACTAGAGTGAATAAATATAAAATAGTAAGGAAGGTGTGGAAAGACTTTGAAGTGCTAAAAATAATGTACGGGATGGATGTGAGAGGGAGTACAGGGGGAGAAATTAAGAGACAAGGAGGCGGGAAAAAATAAAATAGGAAGAATAGGGCTAAGAGCAAGAAGGTGGACATCGAATGAAGCAGTGAGAGGGGAGATGGGGTGGAGTACATTTGAGGAAAGAGTGGCGAAGGCAAAGTTGAGATATAAGATTAGATTGGAGGAGATGGAGGATGATAGGTGGCCAAGGAGAGTGTATGAATGGGGTGAGGGGAAGAGTAGATGGGCAAAAGAGTGTAGGAGAAAACTGAATAAAATAGGAGTGAAACAAAGAAGGGTGGGAGAGGAGTGGAGAGATATAGAGAGAAATGCAGGACTAGGTCAGGAAGGAGTTTGGAGAAAGAGATAAGAATGAGAGTGAGGGAAGTAGGAAGACAGGAATGGAAAAGAAATATGGAACAGAAAAGTACACGGAAAGATATAAAAGCAAGGGGAGACCGAGAAAAGAGGAGTTCTGCGACGGAAGTTGGGGAGCTGAATTATTATTTAAGGCTAGGGCAGGGGCATTGGAGACGAATAGAAGAACATGGAGGTGGAATGGGGAGTGAAAGAGTGTCTGAAGTGTGTGGTGGGAGGGAGGAGAGTGGAGGAGACGATAGAACATACAGTGACAGAGTGCCAGTGGTATGACGGGGAGAGAGATAGGTTGGAGGAAGAGTTTAAACGGTTGGTGGAGGAGAGGGAATGGGAAGAACAGAAAGAAGAGGAGGAGGATGGAGTAAAGTTTGTGTTAGGTCTAGGGACAGAAGAGGGGGGAGACGAGGAAGTGGAGAAAAGAATGAAGGTATTGAAAAGCTTCCTGGAGCAGGTGTGGCAGAAGATAAACATACATAGAGTAGAATAGGGTGAGGGGTGAGAAGGTGATCAGAGGAGGGGAGGAAGATTAATGAGATTAAATAGTAAAGAGGCGGGGAAGAGGGACAGTAAGGAGATTATAACAAAGGAAAATATTCCGCTTAAGCTTTTTCCTTCATTACCTTTCTTTAACTATCCCTTCTATAACTACTAATTTTTTAAACTATATCTTAATCTAGCTATAGCTTTTTCTGGAGAAATAGCTGGTAATTAGGCGAGCTGTTCCCACGCAACCGAGGACAGCGACTCAAAGAAGAAGAACAAGAAGGTGGAGGTTTTGAGAGAGGCTTCTGGAGGTCCAGTCGCTTTCTCGGGAAGTGCCGTTGTTAAGGCATTACTTCCCGAACAACATCTGATCTGATCTGATCTTCTTGGTCTAATCCTGAGTAGGAATGAGGCTGGGTGGTGAAAATGGGCCTGGAAGAGGTGGGATGATGATGGCAGAAGTATATAAAGGCGAGAGTCATGGGGGAGGGAGGAGTCAGTCATCGTGAGGTCGGTCAGATTGCTTGTGGTTGGCTGTCAGGTGTCAGGTCAACGCAAGTTGATTGGTCTAAAGGCGCGGAGGAGCTAAGGGGAACGAAGGAGAAGTTCGAGTTGAGGAACGCAATTGGTAATGATGTCTAGCGGTAGCAGGTTCGGAGGGTGTAGGGGCGGGAGGAGGGGCTGGGGTGTAGGAAGGTGGGTAGCAAGGGTAGATGTCCGGCTGGCACTGGGGAGAACTTGGAAGTCGTCGGTTTGAATATTGAGGTAAGGTTTAAGGGTTTGGGTGGTCATCGCCTCGAAAAAAGCCAGGCAGTGAGCTTTATAATGGGATTTGATGGAGCTATTTTGGAGGTGAAGGGTTAGACGTCTTGTTAATTTGGTAGTTTGTCATACCGATATATAAGAGTGGCCCACAGTCCACATTGTTACATGTGTGTCGGTAAATGACATGATCTTCTTGGAGGGACGTCTTGTTGGCAGTAAGTCTATTGCGGAGGAGGAGGTTGGAGGGTTTCCGGGATTTATAGTAAATGGTAAGTTTAATTTGTTCTGGGTTGGTGGGGTTGACATTTTTCTTAATGATATTTTGCATTATGGCCTCGTCCGCTTTGTATTCGGAGGACATATGGCTTTTATATTAGATTTTGTTGTGGTTGGAGGGGGTGGAAGGTTGGTCCTGATACCATTTTTCGAGTTGTTGATTGATGGCTCGTTGTACTTCCGAATTGTTGTAGCCGTTGTTGATTAGTAATTGGCTAATGCGGTCAAGTTGAGCATGGGTGGATTTCCAGGTGCCTGCAGTGGGAGAGGGCCCTCCTGACGTACGCATTGATGGTGGAGCGCAATTAACTATGGGGGCATTAACTCTGTCCGTTTAAGCAAAGTCCGGTGTTGGTGGGCTTGGACCGCTTAGTATATAGGCCTACCTGGGTCTTCAAACCAAGTTCATGGGCTGTGACAAGGACGTCGAGAAAGGGGAGTTGTCCTAGGGTTGCCTCTTCATAGGTAAAATATAAAGCCAAGAGGAGGCGATAAACCGCTGGCGGTCCTGTAGTTTAATACATAAAAACTTATTAACTGTGAAACCTTTATTTCTTTTTACCTCAATTGCCCCCCCCCCCCCAAAATAAAATAAAAATATATATATATGTATATATATACCCGGTATATAATTATATACAGTATATATATATATATATATATATATATATATATATATATATATATATATATATATATATAATATATATATATATATATATATATTATATATATATATATATATATATATATATATATATATAAATATATATATATATGTGTGTGTGTGTGTGCAGTATGTGTGTGCTTTGTAGTTTGTAAGTCCAACGTGTTACAAGCTTATATCATGGCTTTAAAGCGTAGCCTACTTATAATTAAAGAGGCATATATTTCACAGATTAGGGAGATTGAAGACTCCGATCGAGCAGGGCAATACCCATGAGGGGCCGCATAGGCATGTTATAAGAAGTTGCTATAACTCTTGTTTTATCTGTCTGGCTTCCCTCACTGTTTCTGTTTATATCACACCTACATAGATATTAATCCAGCTAGCTCTCACAAAAACCTCCTCCTCCCATCTATTTCACTTCACTAAACAAGCACACCACTCTTCTATCTAAAACAAAAACAAATGTATATATATATATATATATATATATATATATATATATATATATAGGAGAAAGAGGAGGGCCAGGGTAATCACGAACATTTTAAATTTCTTCAACGTTTCGACTTTTTTCTTTAAGTCATCATCAGGATCTAAACAGTAATAGAGAACAATATATAAGTATTTTAAACTAAAATTATTCATACATTTACAAAATAAGACACTTAGTATATTTTAGTTTGACACGAAAGGACAACGGAAATATAGGACATTTTAATTGCTCAACACTTATATGAAAAAAGGAACTTCACTTAGGGAATACCAAAATACAGGTAATACAAATTATATGAAAATTACATTTCATTACACATAAAAACAAAGCAAAAACAAAAAACAACTAGACTCAGGGAGTATGAGAAACGATGATTATAGTATATGGAGGTGAAAGGCTGACACAGTGTTATTTAAGATAGGTTTATGGACTTTAATGGAGAGAGATTCAAGAATCCTTAGGTTTTCTTTAGTGCAGCTACGTAAGTTTTTAGTGAATATACTGTATATATCAGCCAAAGCCTCAAATCCCAACAGTAAGTAAAGAAGTAATTGATTTAAAGATACTTTATTTAGCAGAGGTATCAAATAAGATACAAGAATCCTTATCAAATAATTTCACAAAATGTTATCCTCAAATATAATTCAGGTTCATTCATTGTAACTCTTTTAAGATTCGAATTTGTTTTCATTTCAAGGACCGTATGCCGTGTGACTTGCGCTCGTCAGTCGTGTATTGTTTTACTTGCCCTAGCTGCCAGGCAGGGTATGTGGGTAGCACTGTACGCACTTACAAAATCCGTGTTGACGAGCACAGGGGTCACTTTAGTAGAACGGGTCAGAGGCTTCACACCCCTCCACAATCCTCAGTAAGAGATCACAGTAACGTGTGTAACATTATTCCAACTTCAGATAATTTTAAAATTCTTGATAGCTGCACTAAAGAAAACCTAAGGATTCTTGAATCTCTCTCCATTAAAGCCCATAAACCTGTCTTAAATAACACTGTGTCAGCCTTTCACCTTCATATACTATAATCATCGTTTCTCATACTCCCTGAGTCTAGTTGTTTTTTGTTTTTGCTTTGTTTTTATGTGTAATGAAATGTAATTTTCATATAATTTGTATTACCTGTATTTTGGTATTCCCTAAGTGAAGTTCCTTTTTTCATATAAGTGTTGAGCAATTTAAATTTCCTATATTTCCGTTGTCCTTTCGTGTCAAACTAAAATATACTAAGTGTCTTATTTTGTAAACGTATACATAATTTTAGGTTAAAATACTTATATATTGTTCTCTATTACTGTTTAGATCCTGATGATGACTTAACCCTTCCTACCCGGTCTGCCTTAGGTAAGGACAGCACAAAAGAAGGGCCGCTACCCGGTATGCCTTATCTAAGGCATGAGCTTAATAGCCTAATTAAGCTTGGTCCGAACGCCATGCGTACGACGTATGTCAACAAACCCAAGCGTTCGTCACCGCACCTCCAAAAACAAGAAGGAGAAGACTCCTCAATGTTATTGTTCTGACGTCATGACGAAATTAGTGTCTAAAAAGCCCCCATATTGGCAACATCTCTGCAATATTGGCTCCACTGAAATCGTCATCACAACTGAACCAGTTGACTTACAGAGCTCTACTCAATGCCAAAATACAGATTGAAAACCGCACTACGATTATAGATGAGTGGGAAAGTTCTAGCAGTGAAAATAAACATAAATACGGTAACCTAGGCCTAGACGTTTTTCAGCCATATCGCCCGGGTAGGGGCGACCGTCATTGGGTAAGACAGCCCGGGGAGGAGGGTTAAAGAAAAAAGTCGAAACGTTGAAGAAATTAAAACAAATTGTGATAACTCTGGTCCTCCTCTTCCTCATTTATATATATTTATATATACAGTATATATATATATATATATATATATATATATATATAATATATATATATATATATATATATATATTTATATATATATATATATATCAAGTATATCTCACAAATACACGTGAGCTAATAAAGGTTTTTTTAATACTCCCAGCCGGGATCGAACCTCCGACATTCAGAACGAGTGTCCAAGCTATTAATCTACAACACCCCGGCGTGATAAAGTAATATTAACCTTTTTCCTGTACATATACTCGTTCTGAATGTCGGAGGTTCGATCCCGGCTGGGAGTATTTAAACAAAATTAATGTATTAGCTCATTTGTATTTTCCGAGCTATACTTGATATGAATGATTCTCGTGTTTGGCTGGGCAATCATGAAATTTCTATAACCCGAGTTGCGTGGGTAATCTTGTAAAAATCACTGTATGGTATCCTGGAATATGGATCCTGCGACTTGTGCATGAATTGAAATACATTCTCCAAGTAGGATTTCCCTTTTCCTTAATATATATATAGTAAAAAGGTTAAGATTACTTTATCACACCGTGGTGTAGTGGAATAAAAGCTTGGACACTCGTTCTGAATGTCTGAAGTTCAATCCCGGCTGGGAGTATTTAAACAAAAACATGTATTAGCTCACGTGTATTTGTGAGATATATTTGAAATATATATATATATATATATATATATATATATATAAGTAAAGTGAGAGAATGGCATGGAAACTGGTGATAATGGGGAGCGAGAGAGCCTAATGATTAACTTAGAGAGTTGAATAATTTGTGAGAGAGTCGGGATATCTCCTGGGACGGTTGTCATAAATGGGGGAGTAAGTTCACTAGAGAGAGAGAGAGAGAGATAAGGAGTTACAAGGAAAAGTTAGTATCTCAGGGACATTGCGGACCATTCCGGGAAGATACTCGAAGTGGAAGGAGAGAGACTGTTTAGTGCACTACACTTATTACAGAGTGTGCAAAATATTATCTACTCTCTTCTTGAACTACTCAACTGAAGAACTTTTTACAACTTCGGAGAGAAGTTTGTTCCAGGTAGAACAGATCTTATATGTCTGGCATCAATCCTTATTGTCGAAGATGTCACACTACGGCCTTGCATCATTAGTTCCACTAATTTCTTCTTATCTTCCTAACAGAAAAATATGTGTAATGGTAGATGGCCTTTATTCTCAATTTCACTCAATAAATGCTGGTGTTCCCCAGGGATCAGTTTTAGCCCCAACTCTGTTCCTCATTCATATCAATTATCTCATATCTACCACTCATAATCCAATACATTCCTACGCAGATGACTCACACTCCACAGTTCCTTCACATTTACCAATTCTTTCACCCAACCCGATCTTATAAATTCAAAAATAAACACTGCAATTTCTCTGAACCAGGACCTTTCAAGAATTAATGAATGGGAACAACAGAATCTAGTTTCCTTTAATGCACAGAAAACCAAATACATTCAATTTTCTAACCGACAGAATCTCACTGACTCCCATATATTTGTTAATGATGTAAATATACCCACTTCCCCTAGTATTGACATTCTCGGTGTAACATTAACTACTAACTTGAGCTGGACACATTATGTTAGAAGCATTGCTAAGAATGCCTCTAAAAAACTAGGACTCCTGTACAGAGTTCGAGAATTCTTCACTGACGAGGAGTTGGCCGGAATATATAAAAGTCATGTGCGTTCTCAGATGGATTACTGTTCACCTCTGTGGAGTGGAAGTGGAGTGGTTGCATTGAGGCAGTTGGACAAAATTAAAAATAAAGCTATTAGATTAATCAATAACCCTGCAATCACACAGGACCTTCCTACAGTTGCTCTCTGACCCCTGACCTGTGCGGACGTCCCCAGTGACCGCTAGTGAACCTGTTTACCCTTAGTGAGGTCCTAGTGAACTTTCATAGTGATGGCTGTTGTTGATGAGTCTGCTGTCTCCTCCCATACTCTCCAGCTTTGTCTTGCTTTGCAAGAGAGACTGGAGAGTGTGGAGCAGGAGATTCAGTGTCTCAAAGATGAAAATTTGGCCTTGAGACTAGCTATGGCGGAGAAGAAGTGTGAGGCTACCGGAAGTGTTCCCAGGGATCGTGAAGCCCCTTGGAAAGTGGTGTCAACTAGTGCAACGGCCTGCAAGCTGAAAAGGCAGCCAGTCAAGACCCACAACAACTTCAGCACCTTGGCTGATGAGAGTGATGGCGATGAAGTGGCGATCATCGAGGCAGTGAGAGGGGAGGGGGGGAAGTCTGCTGCTGTTGCTGCAACAACTGCTGCTACACGCCGACAAAAGGAAAAAGCTAAGTCTGTTTTCATTGTCGGTGATTCATTGGTTAGATACCTTGGCAGGGCAACAAACACTCAGGTTGGTAAAGTTGTCTGCGTGCCTGGTGCCGGAGTCGGGAGGGTGGCTGAGAAGATAGATGCTGTCATGGAAGTGAGTGGGGAGGACCCCATCATCTTCCTCAACGCAGGGAGCAACGACATATGGAGATGCAGGACTGAGGAGTTGCTCTCCAAGTATCAGGAAATGTTGGAGAGGATCAAGGAAAAAGGTGGAGTTCCTGTGGTAAACAGTATCCTGCCTAGAAGAGGGGTAAGGAAGGAATGGTCCTCCAGGGCTATTGGTGTAAATAGCCGGCTGGAGAAGTATTGTAAGGCAAATACTATTCCATTCCTGGATAACTGGTCCCTCTTTTATGGTAAGGATGAACTGTATGCCCAGGATGGAGTACATCTCTCTCGACTAGGAGTTTCGACCTTGGCCAGCTCACTCGACAAGATTGTTGCGGGGTTTCGTTAAAAAAACCTGGGTGTGTAAGTAAAATACTGTCTCCATATGGAGCAGGTACTTCATGTGACAAACCAGTGAGTAAAATAGAAATAATCAGTCAAGATAGTGCGGATATAGTGATGTGTAATAGTAGTATCGATAACACTACACATGTAACTGATAGTAAAGATGAGAATACTGATAGAGTAGAATTTCCGTCTAGAGCTAGTAGTTCAACAGGAAATAATAAGTTAGCTAAACACAATAGAAAATTAGTTGCAAATAAAAGTAATAGGTTGAGGGTATATTATACAAATTGTAGGAGTTTATGTAACAAAATGAACGAACTTAGAGCACTCGTTAGCACAGAAAATATAGACATAATAGCGCTAACTGAAACGTGGATTAATACAGAATCTAGGCATTTTTTAGCAGAATTTGATATTCCAGGATATAGTTTGTTTAAATATGACCGAACAAGTAGGAGGGGCCGGGGTATAGCAGTGTTTGTCAGGAGTACATTAAAAAGCTGTATTAAATCAGGTATTAGACTAAATAATGATAATGAAAGTGTTTGGGTAGAAGTTAACGAAGGTAGTGAGACCATAGTTATTGGAGTTATATATAGACCGCCTAATAGGAGTAGAAATGGCGGAAAATCGTAATGGGAGGAAATTAAAATAGCATCAAGGTTTAGCAATGTGTGCATTATGGGGGATTTTAATTTTCCGAACATTGATTGGCAGCACCAAATAGGCGACTCCGATTCAGTAGAGTTTATAGAGGTAGTACAAGATAGTTTTTTATTTCAATTCATAGATACGCCGACTAGAGATTAATATTCTTGATTTAGTTTTCAGTAACAATGAACATATGATAAATAATGTAGAGATTGGTGACCACCTAGGAAATAGCGATCATAAATCTATTTATTTTAATATACAATGGACAGGGAATGCTAAAGAGAATACAACACTTATCCCAGATTTCAGAAAAGCCGATTATGGTGGGCTAAGAAGAGACTTAAGGGTGGACCCTATTGTTAAGCGATTAAGTCAGGATATGCCAGAGTTAAACTTGCCACCTACATATAACCAGTTTATTGCTTCACTCCACAATGCTCAAAATAAATATATCCCTAAAAGAAGATTTAGATCGACGCAGAACCAACCAAAATGGATGACTAATAAGCTAATAGATCTTATAGGAAAAAAGAAAGGAATATATCGAAAAATAAAGAAAGGTGAAAATAATTTACATATATACTATCAGACTCTATCAAGACAGGTCAAAAAGGAAATCAGGAAAGCAAAAAGAAATTATGAAATAAGGATAGCCAGCGACTCAAAAAATAACCCTAAAGCTTTTTACCAACTATATAAATCTAAAGTTAGAGATGAAATAGGCCCCCCTAAAAACTTCAATAGGAGAAATAACAGAAAATGATTTAGAAATGTGCAGTACATTAAATAGTCAGTTTCTTTCCGTTTTCACTAATGAAAATTTGGCACAGATTCCAGAAGTCAATATGGTATATAGTGATAGTATAGAAAATATGTTAAGTACAGTTAGTATAAGTAGAAATGATGTGCTTAAGGAAATTGACAGACTGAAACCTCAAAAATCGCCTGGTCCTGACGAGGTATATGCTAGAGTATTAAAAGAATGCAGAGATGAGTTAAGTAGTCCATTAGCATTTATATTTAACAAGTCATTAGAAACAGGTTTAGTTCCAGAAGCTTGGAAGCTTGCAAATGTAGTTCCGATCTTCAAAAAAGGTGATAAATCGATAGCATCCAATTACCGTCCCATTAGTCTCACATCAATCATAGGAAAGTTGCTAGAGTCTATTATTGCTAGGAAAATTAGAAGCCACTTAGTAAAATTTAACTTAATAAATTCTTCTCAGCATGGATTCACTCAGGGACGTTCTTGCCTTACTAATTTGCTTAGCTTTTTCTCAGAGGTATATGAAGCAGTAGATAGTGCCAAGTCATATGATATTATATATTTAGATTTCAGTAAAGCTTTCGACAGAGTCCCTCATGAGAGATTGATGAGAAAGGTTGAGGCACATGGAATAGGAGGGTCGTTGTTGGGATGGATTAGGTCATGGCTAATTGGTAGGAAACAGAGAGTCAGCATAAATGGTACCAAGTCAGAGTGGGGAGCAGTCAAAAGTGGTGTCCCCCAGGGATCGGTATTAGGTCCCCTGTTGTTTCTTATATACATAAATGACCTAGATTTAGGTATAACTAGTAGGATAAGTAAATTCGCAGACGATACTAAAATGGGGAGATCAATTGATTCAGATAGCGATATAGAGTGCCTCCAAAGGGATCTAGATACCTTACATGAATGGTCAGTAAATTGGCAGATGAAGTTTAACATTGACAAATGCAAGGTATTAAAATGTAAAACTTGCAAACTAAACAAACCAAAATTGGGACAAGGACAATATAAAGTCAAATTAAATTATCAAAATCGCTATGTGGAAACAACGCTTACTAAAATGAAAATTATTAAATAAAAGAACACAATCCACCACATAGGGTGTACATCACTACATGAGCAAGTTAATCTGTTTCCCAAGCAAACCAATCGCACATATAACAACGCACTATCGTCACGTTAAAGGAAGTAGTCAAGTTTGGGAAGTCCGGGACGTTCTGGCAAATTTTACTAAACTCTGCATGAATAAAGAAACTACATGTTAAATGTCAAAATATTATTTAAAATCAAATTTGCAACATGACAAGACATTAACAATAGTAAAAAATACAAATATTGATAAGATATCTATACTATTACAAAATAATATATAAAATACAGTACAGCACTCACTAACGATAGTGCTATCGAGTAGGTACCTGTAAGCATAGCATGCCTCAAGTGACCCCTATCAATAACTACCCTACAAATAACCTACATTTATAGCACAAATAAACTAAGGAAATCGCAAAAGTAAGCAATTGATACTATTGACAATGAATACATATAATATAAAGAGAAATAATTGCAAAATATGAAGTAACAACAGATTTAAACAAAGAGTACTCTTTTAACAAGAACAATAAATTCAAAAATCATCAATATTAATAATAATAATAATAGAAAAAGAAAAAGAAAAAGATAAACAATAAATACAGACAAAAAGTAAACAGAGGTTATACAAGAAACTTCAAGTTAAAAATGCTTGATTAAAATTATTGATGTCAAATTTTAGAATACAGTCACAATAATTGACCCTAAAAAGATTAAATTTATGGAACAATTTACTTGCCTCAAAACCTCTGTCCACTAAGAGTCTGTATAGTAACCTAGCTCTAGCCCAAAAGTCATCTACTTTAGTGCAGATTTTACAAAATCTTATTAATTGGGAATAAAAACAATTATAAGTGATTTTACTATCGATATTACTACTAGGGAAAGGAAAGTTTATTACGTTAAAATTAAAATCATCAACTTTGTGATATACTTTAAGTATGCACTGTTCATTAACAATCTCTATATTTATATCAAGAAAATTTTCAACTTTATAATTTACGTTACATTGTGTGAGGGGAATAGAATTAGGGTAAATAAGTTTAGCAACTTGATTAAAATTTAACAAATTGCAAACAAGAATATTATCAATATATCTACTATTATTACTTAACAGTTTAGCAAGTGCTAATTTTTCTGGAATTTTATTTTTCTTGCTACTGTCAACTAAGTCTTTTATATATTTAAATTCTAAAGCAAGCAAGAATAAGTCTGCAATTAAAGGGCTAGCATTTCCACCCATAGGAATTCCTAATATTTGTTTGAAAATGTACGGCCCGAATCTAACATAAGTATTGAAAAGGAGGAATTTATGGGCATCTTTAAGTTTAGTTCTATCAAAATATACAGAACTAGTGGGAGTAGAGCTAAGTGATGCATTATTAAAATATGTATAAACATTTATGAAATAATTACCATTCCTAACGAACCTGTCAAAGTGCAAATCTATAATAAAGCAAAGCTCTGAATATACTAAATCTAAAGGCAAATTGGTATACAAAGTTGAAAAGTCGAAGCTATGTACCGAGGTAACTTTCGGCATGATATTTATTTTATCAATAACTTCTAACGAATTGTCAACACTCCAATAATAGTTAATGCCAGTTCTTCTCATGATGGTATTACAATATCTTTTATGAGTACTTTTAATGTATTTTAAGCAATTTACTACTTGTTCTGATAGAGTTTTAGTGGTAGCAAATTTTGCTCCGGCAATAAAGCGATATTTATAAGGTCTTTTATGAAATTTAGGTAACATGTATAATTTTGCAATGCACTTGTTCTTATCAGAAAGTTTAATATCAAATATTATATTTTTCTTGGTATGTTCATCGATTAAGTTATCAATATTCAGATTATTTTGAATTTCATAAACAGAATTACCGCAAATATTTTTACGTAATATGTTACCCTTAATACCTAATTCTTTTTTTCATATTTTCAAGATAAAATTTCTTACATGTGAAGCTATAATTATTGCTGGCTTTATCTACTGTAGTGATTACAAAATGTTTATGTAAATTTATTAAATCAGCTTTAAGCTTATTATAATTATAGTCTATAAAATCTGAAAGATTAAATTCATTTTTAAGCGAGAAAATTTTATTTCTAATTAACTTAATTAATAATTTAGACCATGCTTCTAGTTCTCTCGCATTGCAGCACGCATTTTTTAACAATTTATCTTTTAATTTATTGACTGAAAAAACAATATCTTTTAAAATTATGTCCCATGTTACTTTATTACTCCCTATTCTAAATTTAAACCTTTTACGACATAGCTCCGCTAATTTGTCGTTTGCAAAATGTTTAACTAGTTCTACATCACCTGTTAATATGTGACATATCGGACTATAAATGAACTTTGCTAGTGCATCACGTCTGCTAGCTGGCATATCCATGACTCTTTCACACACGCATTTATTATTATTGAAAATATCATTATCTGAAAGATTTCCTAAAACTTTATTATAATTACAAATAATAGACCCAACAGGTCGTTCATATGAATACACTATTAATGGTTTGCAATCTTTACAACCATCTGGTAATATGGACTTAACTTTCTTTGAATTAATAAGACTAACATTAATTTTGTCTAAAATTTTAGAGGAATAATTTAAAGTGGACAGGACTTTATCTTTAATACGGTTATCTTTGGATTTCTTAGAATTAGCTCTAATATATCCCATAAAAGCAAAGACTATATTCTTAAATTTATTTGTGAAATTATGTTTATTATTTAGAATATTTTCTATAAAAGGAGCAAAACTTTTCTTTTGTAGGCCTTTCAATGAATCTTTTAATTTTTTAATTCCGAAATTTCGATATAATGAATATAAATTATTAACAATAATATTAATATCAGACCTGCTTTTCTTTTTTTTAAATTATGTGTAGTCTTCTATACGTGTCTACCAGGGAAGTTCTTCTGTTTTAAAGGGAAGTTTAAATATGGGTATTAAATCGTTTTTTATATAAATCTTTATACAAATGTTCCTACATTTTGTATTTGATTGTAATGGTCAAATGGATTTCATTAATTTTCCAATCCAATAATTTTCTCTATCTACCACATTTTCATTACTTTGAACAATTTCTATAATTTTGTATTTACAATCAAATTTAGTACAATCTGTGTTAAAATGCTTATATAGAAGAATCTTGGAGTCGATGCCGTTCTTAATTCCTGATCTATGCCCGTAGGCTCTTTCTCTTAAACATTGCTCCGTCTTTCCAACATATTGTATACCACATTTCTCACAGGTTATTAAATAGATAACATTCTTTACTTTACATGGAGATGTTACATTAACAGAAGAATTTAGAAACACAAATTTTGTATTGGTAATGTAACTTTTAAAAAATGTTTGATGTTCAAAATCAAATTCATTCACACAGAGTTTACATTTACAGTTATCAACGAAAAGACGCCGGTTATTTTCATTTTTATTTTTCATTATTTAAGTTTTTATAATTTTGCCGGGTGCGTGGGTACATAGAATTTTCTGATACGTAGTCCGTGGCCGGTCAAAATTAAAATTAAAATTAATTATCAAAATTAAAGATAGGGAAGATGCAAACAAATGTTAAATATAAACTAGCTAATTTAGAATTAGAAAATTCAGACTGTTGTTAGCAATGATTTGAAGCCTAGAAAACAGTGTATAAGCGTTCGTAATAAGGCAAACAGGATTCTCGGGTTCATCTCTAGGAGTGTGAGTAACAGAACTGCTGATGTTATCTTAAAACTTTACTTGTCATTAGTGAGACCCCATATGGATTATGCTGTCCAATTTTGGTGTCCTTATTACAGAATGGACATAGATTCATTGGAGAGAATTCAGCGTAGAATGACAAAAATGATCCATAATATTAGAAATTTTCCGTATGAAGAAAGGTTGAAGAAATTAGGTTTACATTCGTTAGAGAGACGCAGAGTTAGAGGGGATATGATAGAGGTGTTCAAGTGGGTTAGTGGGATTAACAAAGGGGACATGACAAATGTACTAAAGCTCAGTAATAGCGAAAGAACTCGTACCAATGGTTTTAAATTAGATAAATTTCGTTTCAGAAAAGATATAGGCAAATATTGGTTTGGTAACAGAGTTGTAGATGGGTGGAATAGGCTACCAAGTGATATAGTGGGATCAAGAACGATAGGGAGCTTTAAGAAAAATTGGATAAGCATATGGACGAGAAGGGTTGGGTGTGAAGGGGGATCAGCCGGGTTGGGCCAATCAGCGCTCTGCAGACCCCCGTAATCCTGCGTTAATCTCTAACCGGTTTGGTAAGATGATCCTCAGGGTATTAGAGTGTTGAGCCTATAATTGGGCTTTGTAATTGGGGTTGTGTGGGACAGGGATCTGCCTTGCTTAGGCCAATCGGCTTTCTGCAGACTCCCATTTTCTTATGTTCTTATGTTCTTATGTACATTATCCATACGAAGAAACGTTGCATCCCTTGCATTATTCTACAGATATTATCACAGCAATTGTTCCGAGGAACTTGCTTCAATTGTGCCGCCTCTCCACATCTTTCCCCGTAGAACTAGGGCAGCTGAGAGCGCCCATGAATTTACACTTTCTCCTCCACAATGCAGAACTTCTGCTTATCAAAATTAATTTATCCCTAGAACTACTACTCTTTGGATTTCACTTCCCTTGAGTTGCTTTCCACAAACTTACAATCTACAAAAGTTTAAATCCAGTTGTTACAAACATTTTATGAATGGAGGATGCCTTTAGGCACATGGACCTTTTTGTTTTATCTGTGTTTTTCCTTCCTCCGTTCATTGTCTCTTAAAAAAAAAAAAAAAAAATGAAAAAGTTTCCACAAATACTAGTGTTGAGTCTATTAAATTTTAATTTCCAGTCATGGTTGTGAGTTGTATTCACATTGAGGCTCACATTTTGCTGTAATCCACATTGTCAAACCCATTAATTATTCTAAAAACTTCATTGAGCTGACCTCCTAGTCTGCGTGTCTCCAACGGGAAGAGATCAAGAGCTCTCAACCGGTCCTCATAGCTCAATCTTCTAAGCAATGGAATAGGTTTTTTAGCCCTAGCTTTCACTCTTTCCAGTCGCTCTATATCTTTCCTGAGTTCTGGAGACCAGAATTGAACAGCATACTCCTGGAGAGGCTGTATCAGAGCATTGTAAAGTGTGAGGACTATTTCCTTATTTATATACTTAAATTGCCTCTTAATATAGCACAATCATTTCTGAGCTTTCTTCTCTACTTCAATGCACTGCTTGGAAAACTTTAGGACACTGCTAATCAGAACACCCAAATCCTTTTCCAAGTCAATCACTTCCAGAGGCATTCCCAATAGCAAATATCCTGACTTTTGGTTTGCTTGGCCGATATGCATCACCTTGCACTTTTCGAAGCTTAGAGGCATCTGCCATGTCTCCGACCATTCCCCAGTCTGCTGAGGTCCATCCTGAGCTGTTCAACCCCTAGGCGTCTTTCACATTAATTCCAAACTTGATGTCATCTGCAAATTTGGAGTGATACCAAAATCGATGTCATTGACATATATGATAAACAGAAGTGGGCCAAGGACAGATCCCTGTGGAACTCCAGAAGTGCCTGGAGTCTACTCAGAAGAAACACCATTGATTACCACTAGTTGTTGTCTACTTGTTAGCCAACTTTCTATCCAATTTGTGACCTCTAGTGCACTCACTTTTGACATGAGCCTGCAATAAGGCACTTTGTCAAAAGCTTTTGAAAATCTAAGTAAAAGATGTCTATGGCTCTACATTTGTCATACTCACTCAGCAGTTCATGGAAAAATTCCAGCAAATTGATAAAACATAATCGGTGTCGCCTGAATCTATGTTGGGAATCTGTAATTAAATTGTGAATTTCTAAAGTAGGTAGTCAAATATCTCGTCTACTAGTATCCCTTGTAAGAGTTTTACTATGATAGAAGTCAAGCTAATTGGCCAATAATTCTTGGGACACTCGTGATCCCCTTTCTTAAAGATTGGGGTCACATTGGCCAGTTTCCAGGTTTCAGGGACATCTCCATTTTCTAGTGATTAATTGAAGATGTATGCCAAAGCAAGGTGCGATTTGATCTCGCACTTTTCGTACAACTCGAGGCAGAAAGCTAGCTGGGCCAGATGACTTGAACCTATTTAACTTATCTATTCTTTTTGCTACCTCCTCTCCGGTACATCTAATTCTGCTAAGAACTTCACCCTCATGCACTAACCCTGGACTTGGCATGTCACTAGTATTTTCCCTTGTGAATTCCCTAGGCAAAATAGTTGTTTAGGGATTTAGCTATTTCAGTGTCAGAGGTTTGCAGTTGGCCTGTTGGATCCTTTAGAGGTCCAATGCTTCTTTTGAATGGCTTCCTGATGTTCACAAGGCTGAAGAACTCTTTAGGATTTTCTTTGCAGAGGGCTGCAAACCTGAGTTCTTCATTCCGCTTTACTTCCTTTATAAGATATTTCACTCTTCTACACATATTTTTGAAGGAATCTATATCTCTTTGGTCTTGACTTCTTTTGGCTTTTCTGTATGCAACCTTTCTCATTGTAATTGCTGAAGCTATGTCATTTGTGAACCATTTTGGTTGGGTTGAGCCTGATTTGGTAAGTTTAGTTGGAACGAATGCAGCTTGTAGATCCATAAACTGCTCTTTGAATGAGCACCAAATCACATTAACATTCTCATCCTAAAGCCTGATCTGAGATAAGCTTCCACTAAGGCCTTCAAAATTTGCACAATGGAAATCTAGTTTTGCACTCTTAAGACTCGTGGGTCTGCTGCTAAAGGTGGGAAGGGAGAACTTAACTAGATGGTGACCACTACCAAGTGATTTCCAAACAGATAAGCTGGTCACACTCTCATTTTCAGTGGTGAACACAGGATCTAGTATATTGATGCCTCTAGTTGGCTCGTTCACTCATTGGGTCAAAATGTTATCTTTAGCAAAGTCCACAAGCATTGGCAGTTCTTGCTTCCCAGTTAACTAGGCAATGTAAGTCACCTAAGGTCACATTGGTTTTGTCCTCGATAACAACATTTAGTCTTGTGTACAGAAGTTCATCCTTTTCAACATTTTGATGTGAAGTCCTGTACACCAGAACAATCCTATAGATAGTTACCTAGATTGAGGTATACTCCAAAGCAGTTCATGTTCTGACCTAATCTTGCAGTCAATTGGATTTAGAAAATCTCTGATGTACAAAAGAATTCCGCCCTCTTCCTGCATGGTTCGGGCTTTGGGGAACATTCTATATCCAGGTAATTCAAATTCCCCAACATAATCTCTGGTATCACTGAGAGGGAGAGAGAGAGAGAGATTCAGATATATATATATATATATATATATATATATATATATATATATATATATATATATTGGCAACTATCTATTTATTAAATAATTTACTTTTTGTTTTCAATCGTTTTATAACCAACGAACAAAGTTTGTTCCAAGAGTAGTGGTCGTCATATGGGAATGTTTATATTGCGCATACTGCATACTAGTGTAAGACCGCTTTAGGCCTCACATTCAGCTATGGTTAGGTGTTGGATTCATTCTGAGGCTGTGTGCTATAAAAACTACTTTGCAAAGTTCAGGGAGAATTTACACGCCGCTGGCGGATTCTAGTTCCAGCTCCGCGTGTCTAGGATTGAATGGTCGATTCCTTGCAACTTACGTTATTTTCTTCTATGATTGTATTTTTTGTATTTGTACTAGACTTTACCTCGCCTAACTAACCTAACCTAATCTAACTAAATTTTATATATTAAAATAAAGAATACGAAAATATAGATCTTAACCCGTACAGCCCCAGCGACGCGTCTGACGCGTCGGCGATGTATGTAACGCACGGCCCCAGAGACGCGCCTGGCGCGTCATCCTAATTGCGCCGACTGTAACCTCAGGTGTAGCCACTCAAGAGGGCTCAGATTTGTATGGGAACTGTCTACGTATCCCACGCAACCGTGCCGATGGTTGAAAACTCTCAAAGTCCACGTGCGTGCGAGTGAGCACGCAATAACCTGGTTTTTTTGGGGTAATTGCCTTCAATTCTTTACTCTTGTAATATACGTTTTCGGGGGCTCTGTAGGACCATTCTTTAAGCTTTTTGAGCTGTTTTTCGTGGTTTTTCCTTCATTCCTAACCAATTCGCTATTGTTTCTGGAATAAAACCATTTTTTGAAAACCGGCCGGGTTCTGGTGAACAAACATTACAAAACTAGCCGGGGCTCCACGGGTTAAGTAGGTGGGATCAAATGCTAGACTTACAAAACCTAGACGTTACCTCAATACTGAGGTTGGTTTGAAAGGTGTTTTCATAATTGGTAGGGTTTACGGAGACCAGTCACAGACATTGGGAAACGCGGTGTTTGAAAGCCAATCAGGTCATTGAATCGGTCAGCTGCGTGAAGGCCCCCATAGACGATACGAAAGCCGGATCAGTTCGCCGGATCCATTCGCCGGAATCGTAAGCGAATTGTACTGTGTATGGGGTTCTCTCTCTACCAAAAGTGGGCGGAGTCAGTTGACCTCTCTGGCCTGCTTACAACCTGCCACCGCCAGGTTCCTGGCTTCCGTTTCAGGTGAGGCGCCTGAAAGTCTAAATGTCTATGGTGTTATCGTACGATGTACACCCATTCATTAAAGAAAGGTACCCCCCTGATCGAGAGATCTGAAGCCTCATGCTATTTAGTAGTGGTAACACTGGCACTGAACCATCGACGGCACTGAACCATCGACGGCACGTAAGTGGGTGGTGACTGTGGATTGTGGTAGGGAGTAGGGAGCTGATCTAAACGAAGCAATGCTTCACTTCGCATTGAAAATCGTTGTGCCAATTCTCTCTCTCTCTCTCTCTCTCTCTCTCTCACTCATATCCACATATATATCTATATATCTACATCTATCTGTCTGTCTATCTTTCTATAAACTAATTACATTCAGTTTTCTAATAGACATATCACACCAGAATCCTACATAATTTTCAATAATACAAATTTGGCTATTTATTCGAATAGTGATATTCCTGGAGTATGCCAATTTCAGATAGACGTCTTATGTCAGATCTATTTTAAAAAATGCTTCAAAGACGTCCTTTCCGAGAGAGAGAGAGAGAGAGAGAGAGAGAGAGAGAGAGAGAGAGAGAGAGAGAGAGAGAGAGAAGTAGCAAAACAGTTTTCAATGCGAAGTTGAGCATTGCTTCGTTCATATCAGGTCCCTACTCCCTCCCACAATCCACAGTCACCACCCACTTTTGTGACGTCGATGGTTCAGGACCAGTGTTACTACAATTAAATAGCATGATGCTTCAGATCTCTCGATCAGGGGGGTACCTTTCTTTTATGAATGGGTGTACGTTAGTTCCATAGCAACATCCGGTGAGTGAACACAGATAAGGAATTATATATATATATATATATATATATATATATATATATATATATATATATATATATATATACATATATACAAATACATATATACTGTATATATATATATATATATATATATATATATATATATATATATTGTATATATATACAGTATATAATATATAAACTTAAATGCTGGTATACTTTATATAATAGACCTTTATATTTGTAAATCCAGTCAAGGTAGGTATATGCAATTTTCCAGAAAATTTACATTTATCAAGACAACTTTCACTAATGAGAATTCTCTCTCTCTCTCTCTCTCTCTCTCACTATTTAGCTCTACGAAGTCTATAAGGATGATCTATGATTTTATTGGCCTAGATACAAAAATGTCGTTCCCTAGTGTATATTTATTATATAATGCGATGGCCATCTCATTATTTCATGAGTATAACAATTGCTATGGGCGTCATCAAGATAGGATACCATTCTAACCTGCAAATCACACTTGCTACAATGAAAGCCACAGCGACTGCTCTAAGAGCTAAATCTAAATCCTCGTCACTGAGTGGAGAGGCCATGTCCACACAGCTAGCGTCTCGTTAGAACTGAATTAGATTGGAATGTGTGTGGGCGATGCTGAAATCGGATTTAGAACGAAACCTGATCTGTCGGCCGTAGCGTCTATGGGGGCATCAACTTGAGTTAGCAAGCAGTAAACGAAGGACACTGTCTCAGGCCATGTCTCTATAGGGAATATTTCAAAATATACATCAGTAAGTTAGAATTTGTCAATACAATGCGTATCCCTTTTCACTGCAGGCGATTGTAAAGATAAAATGTTAACTTATCTCTAGCATCTCGGTTTGGTACGGGTTACTTCCTTCTTACTTTACCTTGGTACTACTGCAGTTGAAATGATATATACTGTATATATACTGTATATATATCACTCGTCTTATCTAGGTTTCCTGCTCTCCTGGCGGACAAGTAAAGCATAATCATTGGGAGAAAGAAGAAATTGATAAGGGGAAACTTGAGTAAAACCAGGAAGTTAAGTGAAAGAAGGAGGTTGTATCACGAGTACGCCAGTGAAAATATGTTATAGGTTTTTCATTTCTGCATTAAGTTTTTCAGTCAATTATATTAAAGTTCAGTAAATCAAACTGATATCAGTGCTTCTCTCTCTCTCTCTCTCTCTCTCTCTCTCTCTCTCTCTCTCTCTCTCTCTCTCTCTCTCTCTCTCTCTCTCTCTCCCATACACAGCAGGCAGAATATTTTATGTAGTGTCTTATGTTAAGATTTTTAAGCTCAAGGGCTCTGGGCTGCACACTAATGACTCCCCATTATTGGGTTCGCACTGGAACAGAAGCTCGCGGGATTGAGTCCCCCCAAAATGACGGGGCTTTTCTGAGATAATCTCAGTGTCCTGGCCACATCGACGCGCCATAAAATACCCTTCGTATTGTCAACAAATCCAAGCTGGACTATAGGTCAGAGCGGCCGTGTTTACTGAAAGGCGCGTGGCGCGACGCTCAGAAAAAATGTAAACCAAATAGACTCCATTACGGCCTAGAGGATAAATTACAGCATATGCATGTGGAAGATCATTAAATTTAGTTCAATAACATATACCAAATTTCGTGAAAATCAGTTCATAACATTGAGAGCCCCAACGCTGGCGGAGGTGTGCACTACTACTTTAGAAGGCGCCGATTAGCGGAGTGCCCAGAACGGAATTTGAGAAAAGGGCTCCGTTACGGCCTAGAGCATATATTCGAGTATATGCGTGTGTAAGCTCATACAATTTGGTTCAGTAATAACCGAAAAATATCAAATTTTGATAAGCATCGCACTACTGCAGAAGGAGGCTATTTGGAGGGCGCCCTGGCAGCAATTGAAACAAAGGGCTCAGTTACAGCCTAGAGGATAGATCATTTGTATGCATGTGCAAAGTCATTAAATTTGGTTCAGTAATAACCGAGAAATAGCAATTATATATATACGTCACCCTACTGCAGAAAGTGGCGATTTGAGGGGCTCCCAGGCCAAAATATGTAAAAAGGGCTCCGTTATGGCCTAGACTCCTAGAGGATAGAGCAGCGTATACGCATGTGAAAAATAATTAAATTTTGTTCAGTAATAACTGAGAAATAGCCCTTTTTTTTTATAATGAATATCCAACAAGAAAAACAACAACAAGAACAATAACGACATGAGTAAGCTTTAGACGTCCTGCTTCGCATGGACCTAACAACAACGACACGAGTAAGCTTTAGAGGTCCTCGCTTCGCACAGACCTACAAATACAGGTATACTACGTTTCCTTCTATAAGTGAATCATGGTTATGACGTGTGTTGATATACAGTATATATTTTTGTCAGTGTTAACTGATTGTGCCGAATGTGTAATATGTTTAATTCATACCGGTATGTAAGGTAGTTATGGTGAAGTGGTATTACTAATGACCTGGTAGCCCTAAAGTCCCGGCTCAAATCCTGATGTTTCGAGAAAAAATATAATTGGGATGAAATATGTGCTGCATTTAGTTTGAGTAGAGGATCACATAGCCCATAACACCCTTACTGTTCCCAATAAAGGGGCCCTCACACAGTAGAGGATCACATAGCCCATAACACCCTTACTAATTTTCTAACCGACAGAATCTCACGGACTCCCATATATTTTGTAATGATGTAAATATTCCCACTTCCCCTAGTATTGACATTCTCGGTGTAACATTAACTACTAACTTGAGCTGGACACATTATGTTAGAAGCATTGCTAAGAATGCCTCTAAAAAACTGGGACTCCTGTACAGAGTTCGAGAATTCTTCACTGACGAGCAGTTGGCCGTAATATATAAAAGTCATGTGCGCTCTCAGATGGATTACTGTTCACCTCTGTGAGGTGGAAGTGGAGTGGTTGCATTGAGGCAGTTGGACAAAATTCAAAATAAAGCTATTAGATTAATCAATAACCCTGCAATCACACAGGACCTTCCTACATTAGCCATACGAAGAAACGTTGCATCCCTTGCATTATTCTACAGATATTTTCACAGCAATTGTTCCGAGGAACTTGCTTCAATTGTGCCGCCTCTCCACATCTTTCCCCGTAGCACTAGGGCAGCTGAGAGCGCCCATGAATTTACAGTTTCTCCTCCACAATGCAGAACTTCTGCTTATCAGAATTCATTTATCCCCAGAGCTACTACTCTTTGGAATTCACTTCCCTCGAATTGCTTTCCACAAACTTACAATCAACAAATGTTTAAATCCAGTTGTTACAAACATTTTATGAATGGAGGATGCCTTTAGGCACATGGACCTTTTTGTTTTATCTGTGTTTTTCCTTCCTCCGTTCATTGTCTCTTAAAAAAAAAAAAAAAAAAAAAAAAATATTGTTCCCAATAAAGGGGCCCTCACACAGTAGAGGATCACATAGCCCATACCACCCTTACTGTTCCCAATAAAGGGGCCCTCACACAGTAGAGGATCACATAGCCCATAACACCCTTACTGTTCCCAATAAAGGGGCCCTCACACAGTAGAGGATCACATAGCCCATAACACCCTTACTGTTCCCAATAAAGGGGCCCTCACACAGTAGAGGATCACATAGCCCATAACACCCTTACTGTTCCCAATAAAGGGGCCCTCACACAGTCAGGAGTGCGAGCTAGAGTCACTAGGAGTAGGGGAAAATTCGAACTCGCAGGCCTATTCATGGTGAAAATCGATGATCGCTAGTGACTCTAGCGACTACTGTTAGACTCCTACTCGCTCGCGGTGAAAATCGATGACTCCTAGTGACTCTAGCGACTCCTAGTGACTCATATTATACTTCCACTAGCTCGCACTCTTGACGGTGTGAGGGCCCCTTAAGAAGTTACCCTTACCCCTGCATTAAATGACAATAACTAGTAAGTAAAAAGCCTAATAGGTGGCGTGAGAGTGTGTAATTCCAGGTAACGAAAGAGCGAGATAGTATCGATGCAGCTTCAAAATTGATAGAACCAAGCACTGCTACTCAGGGATGCTCAAGTGCGTCAAGCTGGTTGACTCATAGTCTCAGTCGTCACCTGGAATGGGACCTCTAGGCTTCATCATGTTGAACAATCGAATCTAAAAGCTAAATCTGGAAGAATAGTTAAACCATAAAATAACACAAAAACAAATATGTTTCTTTTATATTAATGATACCACTTCTGACATACGGAGCCCTGTATGTTAATTTAGAGTTAGAATTAAGAGTTGAAGGAGTGTCAAACTACCCAAGCGGCGAAGCAGACTAGCGAGCGAACCAGCGAGTGGGAAACCAGCTCGTCCGCATACCAGCAAACAAGCCTTCACACCTGCGTGCGTCATAGGGGACCCTGCAAACTACTTCGATGACCCCGACGCTATGACGTATGATCGACGCCAGGAGCCTCCATTGGACCACGCACCTGCTACGCAACTCGAGGAGCTATGATAGGGGCGCGCACCATTACTCGCCTCCTGATTCGTTCCTACACCATCATTGTTTAGTATATAAGACCCGAGTAGTGGGCATTCAAATCAGTCTCATTTGGAGTTGGGGAAGGTGAACTTGCAGCTGGAGGAAGACGGGGTGAAGTATTATAATGGGATTGTGACTGTCAGTCAGATTATATAAGTGTGTGTTAAGTGTGTTCGGTGTAAACACTTACGTTATGTTGGTTAGAGAGATATGTGATTGGGAATTAACGTTAACGCTACTATTATGTACTTAACTATTTTAGTTGACTAACTTGTGGACTAAAGCAACTCTTTAAGTAGTTGGGTTATGATGAAAGTAATACTATTTATTATATTAATACTTACGAGTTCTTTCATTTTCTTTTAATTAAGCTTACATTGCATAACGGTGCTTAGTACGGTGATGCTATTGTCTCATATTAGTAATATCGCCTTAGACTAACATGGCTGTGTTAATATTACTTCTAGTGATTTCCTAAGCTGAAGAAAATTATTTTAGCTTCAAAATATTATATTTGCTTTTCATATTATTTGAGTGAGACCTGAATCGAATCTATGAAGCGATCCTGTAACTTAATTTACTCATAATCAAACCTCAATGTTACGTGGTTAAGAAATACATTTAACTAATTATTAAATATATCTAACTTTTTATGTGACTTTGATATTAATCCTGATGATAATAATAATATAATACTGTTAACGTAAGACAAGAACCAAGAATAATTACATTAAATATAAATAAAAGGACATATAAGAAACTATCTATTCATTTCAAAAAGGGTAAGAGACAGAAGTATTCTTACTTTAATATTTATCTGTCAAGACTTTTTATAGAATTAATAGTCCTTCTTTAGATATAACTTCTTCGGTTCATAACCATAGCCTACTAAGCTTCGGTTAAATAATAATTCTTTATAAATACTACATGACTTTAATTAGTTTCAGTATTTTTCATAATTAAAGAGTATCAGTCAATAAAGGATACTAAGTCCTAAGATCCAAAAGGAAAGGAAGCAACAACAGGATTTGTGTTTATAAGATTTTACTTTTTTTTGCCTTCAGCTGACTGATACCTTAATATATATCTCTGTGCTATCTAGATTCATCAAGTTAACCACTTGAGGATCAAGATACGTATCACACTGAATAAAGATATGGTCTGATAATAATATGACATAAGCTTTTTAAATAGTGCGTAATGAAATTTGGACGTCTCAAATGTTTCTAAACTCATTTTGCGCACGTCATACTGATCCCGAAGAGCCCGGGCCGCCTTACAGATCCCAAGCTGTTTTGTCTTATTGCATTGACGGAATGTCTATGTAAAGTCTTTGAAATGATGGTTAACGTTAGATTTCTTTTTGTTTTAGAGTCGAAGAAAATTTTATATTTTCAGCAATGTGGCTTCTGTATACACAGACATACACTAGAACATTTAATTAATTTGGAGCATTGTATCGCTGAAACATTTGCAAATAATCAATTCATTATAGGAATTTTGTTAAGATATTTATAAAGCTTACGATACAACATGGTGACACGGAATACTTACGAAACTCTATGCTTCCCGCTTCAGAGTTAATTTTCCCATTATTATTTATAACTTCATTTCTGACCAATCTTTTGCGGTCAGCTTGCCCCATCACCTAACATCGGACGTTTCTGTTCAGGAGAACTGGGTGCCGCAAGGCAGTGTGCCTTTGTTATTTTGTGTAATGATTATTGATATTCTGTCTTCCGATCCTGTCACCCGGAATCTTATATACACTTTGTACACTGATGATTGCACGTTGTGGCATTCTTCCCCCAAGATGTAATTTTCGGCTGGGCGGATTCAAGTGGCCTTTGATTCCGTCCATCTATGGGCCTTTCGGTGGTGCTTTACGTTTTTCGTTGCTAAGTGTGTCGGTGTAATTTTTACTCATAAACGTAACTTAACTAATTTAAATATCACTTTTGATAATTAGCCGATACACTTTCAAAAATGCAATCAAGTTCTTGGGTCTGCACTTTGATCGCAAGCTCAATTGGAAATCTCATGTCGCATATTTGATTAATTCTTGCAGTAAATGGTTAAATGTCCTTAAATACCTTTTTGGCCCTTATCGGGGAGCCGACAGAACGTCTTTACTAATGGTGTATAAGTGCATCTTTCGTTCCAAAATTGACTATGGCTGCAGGTGTATGGGTCGGTGTCCGGTTGTACCTTAAGGAGTTTGGATGTTTTGCATCTGTGTCTTGGAGCCCTTTGGTGTACGTGTACTCGTGTGGAGTGCAAGAAAGTGGAAGCTAATGTGCCACCCGTCTGTCTTCCTCGTGACCGCATGCTACTCTCATTCGGCATCTCTTTGCACCAGAAATATTCGCTTGGCCTTCCGGCTTGTGGGATCCTCGATCCTGCAGTACGAGCATGTGCTGCATGGGGCCTTCAAATCGGTAGCTGTACAGCCTCACTCCCTAAAGCGAAAGCTGGGCTATGACGTCTCTAATGTTGACCAGCTGGCTGTATTAAAGATAGTTCCTCGGGAAAAGCCCAATTTTCCGGTCGACACCCAGTGGCTCCATTCTCCCAAATGTCAGGCACCAGAGGTCGAAATTCGCCAGCATTTTCGATCGGTCCTCATTAGACTCCTAGCTTATTTCCACCTCTACACCGATAACTCTAAAGACGAATGAATGTGTGGGTGATCGAGTGTCGCCTCAGGTACCGTTTGCCGATCCATTCTGTAATATCTTCTGAACTTTTTACAATTGACCGTGCCAAAGATTTTGCTGAAGCTTCTCCTCATGAAAGCTTTGTAATTTTTTCAGATTCCAAGTCAGCCCTTCAGGCAATAAATTCATGTAGGACGGATTCTTCTGAAATGGCCGCAATCGGTGGTAGAACTTGAGGGGTTGTGGGACGTTCCTCGGAATCTACAGTCAAGTCTCTCTTTCGGTAAGAAATCAATGACTCCTCAGTGGCAAAGTCAGTGGACCGACCTGGCTATACAGTCAGTCAAACTGACCCTTGGGGTTTGGCCCTCGCCTACCCGTCGCTCTCGTAGGGAGGAGGATATCCCTCCGAGACTCAGGATGAATTGTACCTTTCTAACACACATGAAACCTTATATGTACCGTGTATTCCCGTCGCAATGAACCACCTGTGGTGCAATTCATCCACATAATTTTGTCCTGTGGTAGATTTGTGGAGGAGCGTAGCCCTCTCCTGATGTACTGCAGGACAAATAACGTCCCCATCACTTTGGACTTGATCTTGGGTGATGAGGATATTGGTGTGGTTGAGGGCTTTCTTGAAAGAGACTAATTTATTCAGAGAGTTGTAGCTTGAGTTTTATTTTTGGTGGTAGTGTTTTACTTTATATCCTATGTTCCTTTATAGCATACTTTTTTTTGTTTTTTTTGTTTTTTTTAAAGAGACAATGAACGGAGGAAGGAAAAACACAGATAAAACAAAAAGGTCCATGTGCCTAAAGGCATCCTCCATTCATAAAATGTTTGTAACAACTGGATTTAAACATTTGCAGATTGTAAGTTTGTGGAAAGCAATTCGAGGGAAGTGAATTCCAAAGAGTAGTAGCTCTGGGGATAAAGGAATTCTGATAAGCAGAAGTTCTGCATTGTGGAGGAGAAAGTGTAAATTCATGGGCGCTCTCAGCTGCCCTAGTTCTACGCGGAAAGATGTGGAGAGGCGGCACAATTGAAGCAAGTACCTCGGAACAATTGCTGTGAAAATATCTGTAGAATAATGCAAGGGATGCAACGTTTCTTTGTATGGATAATGTAGGAAGGTCCTGTGTGATTGCAGGGTTATTGATTAATCTAATAGCTTTATTTTGAATTTTGTCCAACTGCCTCAATGTAACCACTCCACTTCCACCCCACAGAGGTGAACAGTAATCCATCTGAGAACGCACATGACTTTTATATATCACGGCCAACTGCTCGTCAGTGAAGAATTCTCGAACTCTGTACAGGAGTCCCAGTTTTTTAGAGGCATTCTTAGCAATGCTTCTAACATAATGTGTCCAGCTCAAGTTAGTAGTTAATGTTACACCGAGAATGTCAATACTAGGGGAAGTGGGAATATTTACATCATTAACAAATATATGGGAGTCAGTGAGATTCTGTCGGTTAGAAAATTGAATGTATTTGGTTTTCTGTGCATTAAATGAAACTAGATTCTTTTGTCCCCATCCATCAATTCTAGAAAGGTCCTGGTTCAGAGAAATTGCAGTGTTTATTTTTGAATTTATAAGATCGGGTTGGGTGAAAGAATTGGTAAATGTGAAGGAACTGTGGAGTGTTGAGTCATCTGCGTAGGAATGTATTGGATTATGAGTGGTAGATATGAGATCATTGATATGAATGAGGAACAGAATTGGGGCCAAAACTGATCCCTGGGGAACACCAGCATTTATTGAGTGAAATTGAGAATAAAGGCCATCTACCATTACACATACTTTTCTGTTATGAAGATAAGAAGAAATTAGTGGAACTAATGATGCAAGGCCGTAGTGTGACATCTTCGACAATAAGGATTGATGCCAGACTCTATCAAATGCCTTTGATATATCCAGTGCTATTGTATGTGTTTCACCATGTTGGTCTGTAGCTTGGTTGATTTGATGCGTAAGAAGGCAAAGCATGTCTGCAGTTGATCGACATCGTCTAAAACCATATTGTATATCACTGATTAATTTATTATTCTCAAGATGCTTAATTATGTGATTATTTAATATAATTTCAAAGACTTTACCAAGAGTGGAAGTTATAGCTATTGGTCTGTAGTTTGATGGATCTGAAGAGGCACCTTTTTTAGGAACTGGATGGATGTTTGCTTCTTTCCAGGGTACTGGGAAGCATGAGGTATGAGTACACAGACGGAAATTTTTTTGCCAATACAGGAGCGAGCACCAAGGAGCAATTCTTAAGTACTATTGGAGGAATTTCATCTGGACCAGGAGCCTTATCTACTGAGAGATTCTGCAAAATAGTTTTGACATGTCTGGTGTGGATCTTAAGTGAGGGAATTTCAGGCGAATTAAAATTAAGTACAGGGACATCTTGATTTATTTCATCTAAGGTTGAGTTGGTGGAGAAAATATCCGCAAGAAGGTTAGCTTTACCTCGTGGGTCACTTACAAGATTGCCAGTCGGAGATTTTAATGGTGGAATGGATGAAGCAGTAGTGAAGTTGGATTTGAATGAGTTAAGAGTAGACCAAACAATTTTTTTATCATTTGGATTATTTAGAAGTTTATTTGCCTGCTTGTGGAGAAAGTTTGATTTAGTTAGGTTTAATACAGTTTTGGCATGATTTCTGATGTTTCTAAAGTAATTAAAGGCTTCATGAGTTTTCGATCTTGTGTATGCATTGTAGGCTATTGCTTTTTGTTCAGTTACTCTAGCACAATTATGGTCAAACCATTTAGGTGAATTAGATCTTTTACTGTACTTTTGATGAGGAATACAAGTTTCCATTCCAATTTTTACAAAATCTTGTATGTGGCTCAAGGTGGAGTGTGCATCATTATAAAAGAAAGAGGTCCAGGGAATATCAATAAAGAAACCCTGAAGACCCTCCCAGTCTGCCCTATCGTAATGCCATTTAGTCACCAAAACAGGTTCAGAGTGGGAAGGTGTGGTAGGTGATAGACAGTTGGCCTGTATCAGACAGTGATCAGAAGATCCAAGCGGGGACCTCACTGTAACATCATAATTGTCTGAATTGGTTGTTAAAAATAAGTCCAGAAGGTGGGAATTATGATTAGGATTATCTGGTACACGGGTGGGTTGGTTGACTAGTTGAGTGAGATTAAATGAGTCTGCAAATAGCTCACATTCAAGACCAGCATCATCAGTCCTGGCTGAATGAGTGAGCCATTCAACATTATGGACATTAAAATCACCCAACACAGTGATTTCAGAAGAAGCATTTAAGTTGAGGACACTGAGTTGTGAGGACAGATAATCAAAAAGACTTTGCTCTGGAGGAGTATTTGGGGAACGGTAGATGCAACATATGTATTTAAATTTACCAGCAGAAATTAATTTGTATATAGAATAATCAAAATAGGGACAATTGAAACTAGTAACCTCCTCCAGGGCAATTTCAGATTTTGCGAAGCAACATACACCTCCTTTAGGTCTGAAATTTTGGAGCAGTTGATAACATGGAAAATTAAATCTAGACGTGTCATATGTGGATGTTACTTGAGTCTCTGTCAATAAAAGGACAGTAGGGGATTCTGCTTGAAGAAATTGGTGTACAGAATTGATGTTAGAGTGAAGTCCCCTTATATTGCTAAAGAAAAAGCTGCACCGACGAGCAGCTTTGGGACGTTGCAATGCTCTCGACACAGTCGCATGATGACGACCGGGAGGGCCCTGTGTCAATGACCCAACCCTGCCGGGGGTGGATATCCGAGGGACCACCAGGTTTGCTCTTAACAATTGTACTACCATATTTATTGGGTAAGGTGTATGGTGTTTCATGTATGATATGTAGTGGGAAGAGTAGTGTTTTATGGATAGAGGATAGCAATGTAGGGCAATGTCGTGAAGTTGGATGTGTATGTTATATAAAGAGGGTTTTCCTGATACCCCTGATGTGTGAGGCAGAAAGATATGTATCCAGCTACCAAGGCCTGGGAGAGAAAATGGAATTCAGGCTATTCCCTGAGTCTCCCGAAACCTTGGCGGTAGTACTTCCCTGGGCGGGGCTGCCTACCCCTACTACCTACAATATATGCTATTGTCTTTAAACATTATTTCTTATGTTCACAGGACCCAGAATTATGCTTAGTTTGTTAAATGCGTGAATTTGTTGTAAAATTCCTTATTGAGTAATATTAACTTCAAACTTTGTTTTTGTTTAGCTTATTTGCATATAATGAATTAGACAGTTGATGCTCTTAATAATGTGTTTTGTCCTGGCACTATTCTTCTCAGCTGATGTGGCCTTTATTATGTTATTGTTGTTAATTGCTTTGGACCTGTGACGTATACTGGATTGTGATACTTGCCTCTACCACACTCCAGTAATATGATGTTCTTGGCAATTAACATTTTATAGTATGGTCTAATAGTCTTGACGGGCTGATGGCCTTGTCAATAAAAACAAAAGAGAGAGAGAGAGAAAAAAAAAAAAAGGAAGTAGTGCGTACAGTATAATTATACGAGTTCTTGGTATGCAATAAATGTTGTGTTGATAATGAGAATGCTAAACCTGGCCATTTATTTACCCTTTATAAAACACGGTTTTTGTTATCTCTTTTACCCATTTCGTACGATTGAGATTATATACCGGTATCCTACATTTAGGTTATAGTAGCCTGACACACAACCTGACTGGTCAGAGAGATTATATACCGGTATCCTACATTTAGGTTATAGTAGCCTGACACACAACCTGACTGGTCAGAGAGATTATATACCGGTATCCTACATTTAGGTTATAGTAGCCTGACACACAACCTGACTGGTCAGAGAGATTATATACCGGTATCCTACATTTAGGTTATAGTAGCCTGACACACAACCTGACTGGTTAGATTATATACCGGTATCCTACATTTAGGTTATAGTAGCCTGACACACAACCTGACTGGTCAGAGAAATAACCTCTCAGAGTAAGAATCTAATGTTTGTGCTTTAACGATAAAATCTTGGATTGCAAGAATGTTAAAGGAATTAAATATTGAACGTAGTATCGAAGTTACATTATCAGAGACAAAACGTATTCTGTGGTCAAATACAGATATAGCCGAACTTTTATAAGTTCAAAGTATGCTTAACAATTATTTCCAATTCCATGCTTCGAATATGTCTATTAAAGAATGCTCCAATATTCCAATATTAAGGAGTGATATGTAATGCTAGAATAACTGACAACATCCCACAAAGTTATATGAATACTTTTAGCGGAAAGCAAAACTCCAATATATATTATTTTGGCAAGCTTGCACGTGTGACCTGATTTAATTCCACATCCGTCATACTGACCAGGCCACTCCTCCCGTCTGTGGGCCTCTCACACAGACATAAATTCTCAACAGCTTCTTCGCCTAAAATCGGATAATTGTATTTTTAGAATTTCTAGTGGTATTTTTTCTTGTTCCTAGTATTCCTGTGTGTCATATTAATTTTGCGTTCTCTCGCTCTCGCTCTCTCCCTCCCCCCCTCTCTCTCTCTCTCTCTCTCTGTTTAACGATGTTTTATCGTGCTCCATAGTAGTTATGGATCATATTATATATGAAATAAAATCAGTAAATCCATCAATATGTATATCGAATTAACTCCCAGTTTGCCTATCTACCAAAAATTTTGTTTTGAAAGCATGTGTCAATAATACTTATATATAAATATATAGGGAGGTGTGGTGGAGTGGTCTTTCCACTGGCCTGGTAATCCAATGGTACCAGGTTCGAATCCCGATATATCAATGGGATGATATTATTGGGATGGAATTTGTGCTGTACCTAGTATCAGTGCATTACCACAAAGCCCACCGAAACGCCAAAACAATACCCTTATTGTTCCCTGATTAAATAACACTGTATGAATATTCACAAACTATGCTACAGGGGGCCAATGCCTAGTGAGTTAATTGCTCAATAGGTGGCGTTCTGAGAGTGAGGGTCCGAGTCTAGGTGGTGAAACAGTGAAACATGAAGGCAAAGCATCTTCAGAGATGGGGCTGCTTCGAGCCGTGAGTTGAACTCTAATGCTTTACGTGTCTCACTCCCTAGACTGGAACAAGACATCGCAGGCTTCACCGTGTTGAGCGGTTGGATGTGCAGGCTCTCAGCCTATGCCCGAGAGGGAGTAGTTGGAATATAGACAACAAAATATCTATATATATTATATATCTATATATATACATATATATATACAGTATATAGAAGCAATACTCTCATCACGAGGGAAGCGGAGGCGCAATATGAAGAGTAAAACCAGCGTTGTGATGAACATCTTTAATTGGAACGCGTTTTGGCTTAAACAAAAGCCATCATCAGCCTAAAAGCAAAGAAAAGCCTACATGAAGACAATTGAAAACAAGTATACTAGGAAGTATAATATGAACTCGTAGGGGACACCAATATCATGATAATTAATTGTTAAAATAATACAAATCTTGTAGTAAATTCTAAAGAAAATTATGGTGATTAAAAATGGTTTGTTCCGGAGTGTACAATTGTGGGAAGCGAGTAATACGTACGTTTAGAGGGTTATACAAACAAGTAACATTCAATAATAAATACATAATGTAAGGAGAACTAACAGTACAACAAATATGTAGTATATTATCCTAAGCTACTTGGGGGGTATGTACATTTATTGAAGACTGCAAGTACTAACCAGTTAAAACTTAAAAGCACAGCAAAGGTGTAGATCATTCATGTGACCCCAGGCTAGGCCGGAGTTTCTGGGTAAGGAGACTCGACAAGGAGGCGTGTTGCGTCATTGGGCGACGAGTGAAGAATAGTGAAATAATTTGTTTTTAATGGGAGGTTTGATGACTCACAATGGTCTCGAACAGCTGAGAAAGGAGGTTTGGACAAGAGAAATCCAGTTCGGTAAGACTAGGATATGTTAGCTCTCCATACATTATGCATTTATTATTAAATGTTACTTGTTTGTATAACTCTCTAAACTCACGCATTACTCGCTTCCCACATTGTACACTCCGGAACAACAATTTGTAATCACCATAATTTTCTTTAGAATTTACTACAAGATTTGTATTATTTTAACAATTAATTATCATGATATTGGTATCCCCTACGAGTTCATATTATACTTCCTAGTATACTTGTTTTCAATTGTCTTCATGTAGGCTTTTCTTTGCTTTTAGGCTGATGATGGCTTTGTTTAAGCCGAAACGCTTTCCAATTAAAGATGTTCATCACAACGCTGGTTTTACTCGTTATATATATATATATATATATATATATATATATATATATATATATATATATACTGTATAGATATATTTCTATGTGTATGAAGGAAACGAAAGGCAGGCTGTCTGTAACGAGTGTTTCCCCCAAAGCCAAAAGAGAGACAGAGAGCCAAATTCATGGGACGTTGGAGTCAAATTGCCTGGACACACGAACTAGAAAGTTAGAAAGAGAACTGGAGACAAGACAGAACCCTAATGAACACCATAGTTGATATGTTGAAGAAGTGAGGAATGGCCACCCACAACTTCAGCTATGGAATGATCTGAAAAGGAAATTAAAGACGAAGGTACACATAGAGGGATAGAAACCGAAGGAGGATAGTTTGGAAATTGGAGATTTGTGCCAGACTCTATCAAAGGCTTTCAATATGTCTAGCGCAATAGGAAAAGTCTCACCCGAGTCCCGAAGGGACACTTATTGAGTACAACAGGAGGAACACCATCCTATCTGTACGCCTTCTTATTATTAAGCCCTGAAAAGGCAGACTACAACCTTAGAAGAGATTATGATATTAGGCATAAGTAAGTGAGGGAGGAGTATCCAAGGTGGAGTTTTTAGCGAAAGTTTGAGCAAAGAGTTAAGCTGTGTCAGAGGAAGAGGTGACGGTGGTATCTTCAGTGAAAAAGAGGAGGGAATGACGAGGAAGCAAAATTGTTGGATAGGTTTTTGGCTAGATGCCAAAAAGCTTGAGAAGAGCTAGAGTTGGGAAGTTTAGATAATTTGTTATTGATGAAAGAGTTTTTGGTGAGTCAAATAGCAGGTTTGGCTTTATTCCGGGCAGAAACACATAAAGCTTTTTAAAACTAATTATAAAATATAATTTGATTATTTTAGACTGCTGTCAACGTGTTGATATTAGATTTTTCGAATCCCTCTATATTTCAAAATTAAAACCCTCCACGGTATCATCTCATCGCACCCACTTAACTTTGTTTAAATGATCTCTTCTTTGTATTAAACCATAATCTGCCCCATATATTTTTATGTTCTAATTACTTTTAATAAGCTTTAAGTGTTCATATTATATTTACTCTATATGATTTGACACCAGTGTGATGTCGAAACGTTAGGTCTCGAGTAAAATAGAACATAATTCAAGAAGATATTTGCTCAAACTTTACCTGCAAATTACTCTGAGCTTCATTCATAAGGATGCGTTTAAGATTGGTTCATGTTTTTCATTTCAAAGTTCGACTACGTACTGATCTACGTTCGTCAATTATTTACAAGTTCACTTGCCCTAGCTGTCAGGCAGGGTATAATGGAAGCTCATACCGAGCTTTGAAGACTCGAATTGACGAGTACATAGGTCAGTCTACTAGAACAGGTCTTCCTCTCAGTCACCTCCTTACTCCGTTGTATGGGAACACGCTATATATTGTGATTTTGGTGTGACAAAAGATATTTTAATATTTTGGACTCCTGTGAACGTGTTGATATTAGAGGTTTAGAATCCCTCTATATTTCAAAATGAAAACCCTCCCATAACTCCACGGTATCATCGCACCCGCTTAACTTTGTTTAAATTATCCCTCCTTTGTTAAAACCTATATAGTACGAGATACTTCAGTTTGAAGGTGACGTCCGGTATCGTTTGAATGCTTCCTCCTTATTGCGGACAACAGCATAACAAGCGTGAGTAAACCAAGATTGTTTTTATTTAATTTGAGAGAAAGAAAATGGAATATATGCTTCCATGCCCTAAAGGATTACTTCAGTAATTTGCTCGGCATATACTGTATATATATATATATATATATATATATATATATATATATATATATATATATATATATAATGTGTGTGCTTGTGTGTGTGTCAGGAGGTTTAACCCATATCGCACTTCTCGAAAAGGTAACATCAAAAGCATTTCGTCTCATCAACTTACCACCTCTCACTAATTCCCTACAATATCTCTCTACACGCCGCAACGTTGCATCTGTCTCACTCTTCTATCGCTATTACAATAATCGATTTTCTTCAGAACTCTCTCAATATATACTAAGATAAACTAAGAGAGGGAGTACCTGCCTTTCAACACACCCCCAACCCTATTCTGTCCAACTTTCAAACTCAAGATTGATCACATTTTAACAGTCTTTCTTCTACTCAACAAGCAAGCTTTGGAACTCTCTCCCTCAATCTGTTCAGTCTTTTCCTCATCTTACGAATTAAACTGCTTCAAGCTCCGTGTTCAGACATTTTGACAGTAAAGTACCTTGATTTTGTCTCTCTGTCACTCTTTTAACTTTGGGGGAGACACTTGTGACAGGCAATTTCACCCTTTGTATTTTTCATCCACATATAATAAAACAATTAAAACGAAAAAAGAAAAACACATTTATATCCTCAGAACCTTTGTAAGCAACTGAACTCCCCTGAATTGCTATGCAGTATAATCTGCTCATAGGTCCAACTCAGGCAGGTTGAGCTTATAATACCATCCCGGAGACAAACAATAGTATACATCACGGAACATGAGATCAAGTAGAGGACCAGAACTTAAGGTCATATAACATACGAATAGGAAAAGGACCATAACTTAAGGTCCTGTACATAGCAATAGGAAGAGGACCAGAACTTAAGGTCACGGAGAGGCTCAGAACATAATTATATTTTTGAGTGGACACCATTGCCATACTCTCTCTCTCTCTCTCTCTCTCTCTCTCTCTCTCTATATATATATATATATATATATATATATATATATATATATATACTGTATATACTGGTATAATGTCACCATGTGTAATGTCACCATGGCTGTTTAACCCACTGAGCCCCAGCTAGTTTATAATAAATTTACCACCCAGGACCAGCAGGTTTTGAAGAAAAAAAAAAAATCCAGAAAACACCAGTAATGGGTTAGGAATGAAGGAAAACTCACAAAAAAATGATCCCCTAGGTCATTAAGGGGTCCTACGGTGCGCCCGAAAGTCGGATTTACATGAGGGGAAAATTGAAGGCAAAAACACCCAAAAACAGGTTTTTGTGCGCTCAAGTGCACGCAGTTGGACTTTGAGAGTTTTCACCAATCGGCATGGTTGCGTGGGATACTTACAGAGTTCCCATACAAATCTGAGCCCTCTAGGTGCCATAGGACCGGAGTAATTAACAGTGACGCAACGTTGTCGTCGCTGGGGTTTAGCGTTACAAACATTGCCGATGACAACGTGTCGTCGCTGGGGTTCAGTGGGTTAATATGTTTATGGATGGTGTGGTGAGGGAGGTGAAAATGAGAACTATGGGAAGAGGATTGGGTTTAGTAGGAAAGAATGGTAGAGATTGGGAGTTTAATTAGTTGCTGTTTGCTGATGACACAGCGTTGGTGGCGGATTATGAGGAGAAGAAATTGCAGCGGGTAGTCAAAAAAATTGGTGTGGTTTGTAGGAGGAGAAACTGAAGGTGAACGTCAATAAAAGTAAAGTAATGGTGTGTAATAGGGGTGATCGTAGGGTGAATCTAGATGTGAGGCTGGATGGGGAAATATTGGAACAATTAGAGTGTTTTAAATATCTAGGATGAACGATAAGCAGGAGTGGAGGTATGGAAATGAAGGTAAAACAGAGAGTGTGTGAAGGAAGGAAGGTTTTCGGAGCAATGGGAAGTATGTGGCAGACGAGAAATCTCGGAATTAAGTAAAAAGTGCAATGTATCAAGGAATTGTTGTGCCAACATTGATATATGGGGCTGAGACATGGGCTCTGAAGGAAAAGGAGAGAAGAAAGCTGGATGTGATGGAGATGAGCTGCTTGAGAAGTATGTGTGGAGTTACTCGTAGAGACAGATTGAGGAATGAAGAGATACATAGGAGAGTGGGGCAGCAGGAACATTTTTCAGCCAGAGTGGACAGAAGGGTGCTGAGTTGGTATGGTCATGTTGAACGAATGGAAGATGAAAGGCTTATAAAGAGAATATGTGAGTCAGATACAAGGGGAGATATAAGGGCAGGAAGACGCCCATTGAGATGGAGAGACTGTGTGTAAGACAAGCTTTGGATGATAGAGGAATGAATATAGATCAGGCAAGGGAAGTGGTAATATACAGGAATGATTGGAGAATGCTTGTGAATATATGAGTGAACACGTGGTCATTTGGGGGAAGGGGTCGGGCGCAAGTTGGACTAGATAATAGTCCATCAGGCGCCTGGCCTGGGGAGACGATTAATATGAAGGGTGCGCCTGGAAGTGTGGTGGGCGGGCTTGTTGCTTCGGCTCCGCTGCATGTCTGCCTGCCGAGATCAGAACCTCTCCGGGTGGTCGGGGGCTGGGGGAGTGCTGGAGGGACCTTGGTGACCCTGGTCTCTGGGTCTTCTCCTGGATGACCTACATGTTTGTGAATTTGTATTTTGTTTTTGTGTTGTCCCTATTCTTGCTCTGTCTTGAGTCGGCCACCCCTTAAAACATAAAAAATAACAAAAAATAAAATAAAAAATGTAAATACAAAAATAGGAAAAGTGGGGATTGGGCCTGAACATATAGATAGATAGGTAGATAGATATACCACGGTATATATATAGCATTTAGGTCTGTACAACATAGTAGATAACATACAATGTTATGTGACCAGGATATACTGTAATGGGTATAGAGTCTAAAGCATCTACCAGGGAAAAGCCATATCACTCTCTCTCGCAAGACAAAGTTGACTCTTCACATCACAGACACTGACCCGTGATTTGCAACTCATCCTTGCTCTTCAAAGGGCAAGCGTAATTCATTCAGCCCTGACGACCAAGTATAGGTGGTCAAACATGTTCACTCCAACAGATTGAAGTGAGGACTGTTCAAACCAGGACCCAATATCCCTTGTATCTTTCAATAAGAAGTCAGTCAGTCAGTCAGTCAGTCAGTAGGCAGCCCTTACTCCCACAAGGGGTAGGGAAGATCTGCAAGATACACGAGAAAGGACAAAGAGGTGACAGAAGAAGAACACATAAAACAGTTTGCTCACAAAAAGCAAGCACACAAACATTCAGAAACACCAATCACTCAGCACGAAATCAATGGCTTCACCTCAGATGCTATACTTCCGGACAAGGTCTCTTCACATCAACAAATGGGATAAAGACCTACCAGGATTGTCATTTAAAAGGGTCCAGAGACCTTCATGTAGTATCTCTAACAAACTTCCTCCATGTCCTGTCATTTGCTAATTCTTTTGCTTCAACCCTTCCCTTTTCACGCTTTGACACACATTCTGACACCATATCATACCATCTTCTTCTCGGGTTCCCACACCTTCTTCTTCCTTCCACTTCACTGACATAGATCCTATTAATTATTCTTTCTTCAGGCATTCTTGTCAAAGATGAGAACACTTTCTTCAACCTTTTGCTCTACCGACTTCTTAACTCCACATGCCTCCCTTATGTTCACACTTCGTACTTTGTCTATTCTTTGAACTCCACACACATTTCTTACGAAATCCAATTCAACTGATCTTACTCGTGACTTTTCATTACTATACCATACCAGAGTTTCACATCCATACATCAATGTCGGCACCAACACCCCCTCATACAATCCGGGCACTGCTTCCATACTTAAGTTTTTGCTCCTAAACAAGGTTTTCATTTTCTGCTACCTTTCTTCCTTGTGTTACTGTTTTCTACTTCTCTTGTACATTTTCCCCTTTTCTCAATCATGACTCCCAGATACATAAACTAAATTCTTATACTAGTTCAAGCTGTTCTCCATTAATCATTACATTACACAGTGTCTCCTTCTCTTTCTACTACCATTACTTTGCTTTTATTAACATTTACTTTCAGACCTCGTCTTTCACAAACTTCCACAAGTATCTCACCCATCTGGCAAAGGTCATTCTTGCTCTCGGCACATATCAGTGCGTCATCTGCATACAACATATTAGTGACAGTCATTCTGTTCCCACCATTCACCATCTCTATTCCTTCTCTTCTTGTTATGTCCTATACTTCTCTCATCACCCCATTCATTTAGATATTAAACAAGCAGGGCAACATCACATATTCCTGTCTCACTCCGACCTGCACACTAAACCACCCACTTAATGCGCCATTTATTCTTACACATGCTTCACTACCGTCATAAACCTCTTCACAGCATTCAACACATTGTCTTTTACATCATACAGCTCTATAACTTTCCATAATCCTTCTCTACTTAGACTCACCCGGCTCAACTGGAAGCGTCAACACCAATTTGCCCGCCGCTTGAAATTTGACCATATTTTGAGTGTTACATTGCTCATTCCTTTATTTGTTGCATGAGCTGTAGTTAAGTGCTAGTTAAACCGCCCAGTAGTTGCTTTGCATGTTATTCTGCTGTGTTTTTGACTGATAAATGTTTGTTTATCGAGACTGCCATTGTTTACATTAGTACCGGGTAGTGACGATCGACGCACTATTGTAAACAAACTATTTGCTTGTTCCATATTATGTTGTTCTAGGCCTTGCTGTAGTAATTTTTGCCCTCACTGTAGTTAACCCAGCAGCTGCGGGGATACTCTTAAGAGGTTTTACTGGGCGACTGCGGGGAGACTCTTAACACCTTACGAGCGGCCTATGCGGTTTATTTATATGTACCGCCCAGCGGGGTGTTTTTAGCCAAAATAGGGCTGTTTACGTGATCATTTTCATGCCTAAATAAGACCCAGAACGTAAAACAAGTACCTATCCCTGAAAGGGCATAAACAGAGCTTTCGAATGACACCATAACGATCCTTTTATGATGGCTAGTTTTCTTGCAATAACCGTGCAACGCGAGTGCAAAAAGCATGTAATTAGCCACTTTCCCGATACAATTCCTTATATAGCGAGTGAGAGAGGGAGGAGGGAGCTGGGATTCGTGTCAGTATGTTCGCCACGGAGGTCTGGAGCAGTCATACGCTCGCTACTCTCCTGCCACCACTTGTCTCTCTCTCTCAGCAACATTACGTGCTGAAATTGCCACTCGACCTATGTCGAGCGCCGCCACATAGTCCAGCTTTATTTAACTCGACTTATGTGGTGAGCCTCTAATTAAGGGTTAAGATCCTAGGCCTAAAAAACAACTTTTAAAAGGCCCCAGTAGCACTTGATTTTTGTTTTCCCCCTCCATACCTTATATCACTCCTCCACATCCCCTCCTTCCCCCCTTTCCCCCCCTTTCAATTATCACCTATTTTCCCTGTTATTCCCTTATTCATTGGTATATTTTCGTGTAAGCATTTCCAAAGCGATCCTAGGCTGTGGTCATTTGTGTGTCTATGCGTGGGAAAGAGAGAGAGAGAGAGAGAGAGATACAGGCCTCAGTCACTCTCCAGGCTTCGAGAGAGGAGGGTGTGAGGCCGGCTGGCTCACAATTGTGGAATGAAACACTCGCTAACAATTCGCGATTTTGACCATACAAATGATATTCCCACTTGTTTTATTGTTGTTCCATGTTACTATCTTCACATTAAACGTAAAATAGGCGCATATGGATAAGTATTAATTTTATTTATGGTAAATTAACGATTTTAGTGAGGAATGCATCTAAATACCTACGCACAGGGGTATGGTGCATACTACAGGGGCTGCGCAACTGAGAGATTAAGTGCTTAGTAAATCACTCAGTAGTTATCTTGCATGACATTGTACCTGTATTTTTAACTGATAAACGATTGCTTTTCAAAATACTATTTGCCAAATAGAGCGCCGCCTCTGACAACAGCGCCACCTGTATACGCATAAACAAATTAACCCTCTTCTTGTAGTATATATATCAAAGTCTGCCATTACTGTACCTAGTTGAACCTTTTCTATTGATCGACTATATATAAATCGCACACACCAACATTTGTTAAGATAGCTTTAATATTTGGTTAGAATAATTTAGTTACTGTGATACTTTTTGATCGCCTATTTAAGTGCATTTCAGATACTTGTCATCATATTAACAGGCCTATTACACTCTTGTCAATGATAATACAAATTCCATTATTTTGTTGTGTCAACGACTGTATATGCTAACTAATATTGTTTTACCAGTTTCTCACTAGGTTAATTTAACCTCCAATTCACATTTGTGTTTGTTGTTTCTAGTAAATCTTGTCTCGTAATTTTTATTTTTATTCCAGGTGTATTAGTTTCAGGCTTTAATTGTATTAGAAGTGACACGAAGTGATTTAAAGTGAGTGAAGTGATTTACAGTGAGTGAAGTGAGTGGAGTGATCTGAAGTGAATAAAGTGTTCTGAAGTGAGACAAGTGATTAGAAGTGATTCGAAGTTTTGTTATTGTCACCATGTCTCGCGCTTGCACGAGCTGTTCCGGTAGATTTGGCCCAACCATGTTTGCCTGCCCCGAGGTTCATGTTCGTCCGATTCTGCCAGCTCCGAGAAGATTTGGCAGTTAAACTGGATGAAGCTAACATCAAGATTAACGCCCTCAACCAGAAGCTGGAAACACTCCACGAATTTGCAACGCTCAACGTAGGAGTATCATCAAATGAAGCAATTACTACCACTGCGGCATCTTCCCACAACCCAACGCCTGATATAGCGATACCCGCTTCAGTACATACACCACGTCAGGAAAATTCAAATAATGACTGTTCTCCATCAGGACAACTTCCGCGTCATGAGAAACAACGTTCACCCCATCACAAGGAAGATCATCACCGAAACCATGTGCCAGAACCGTTACCAGATTCTTGTGGACTTAGACGACGAGGAAGAAATGGAAGAAATTCGGCTCGTAGGAGATTTCATGGTTCGTGGACAACTTACGGATTTCTGCGCCAGGGCACCCAGGACCAGGAAGCGCTTCTGTATCCCGGGTGGCGGTGTGGACGACGTTGCAGCTGCAGTCAACGAAGTTTCGAAGTTAGCCCCCTCACGTACAATGTACGTCATTCATGTCGGATCTATTGACATGCAGCCAACCCGATCGGAGGACCTCATGCTGAAGTACCGGAAGCTGATTCAGACATATAAGGAAAAGTCATGCAGAGTCATCATATCAGGGATCGTCCCCAGGATCGGTGTGAGGAGCCGATTCTTCAACATAGCCACTAGCGTAAATCGTCGACTGTCTGCAGGGAGGAAAATGTTGGATTCATCAATACCTGGGATGCCTTCTACCGTGAAGATCATCTGTTTATAGCGGATGGAGTCCATCTGAACCAGATGGGAGCAGCAAGATCTGGACGCCTGCTTCACGACGCAGTACAGGGTTCTGTTCAGCTCTCCAATCCAAAAAATAACAAGTTTTCCTAGTCTCTCTTCTATTCAACATGTGAACTCTAGAACTCTCTTTCTCAATCAATCTTTCATTCATCCTTCGACTTAACACTTTAAACTTCGTGTGTCGTGGCATTTTGACCTCAACGTCCCTTGATTTTTGCTATCTGTCACTTTTTTGGCTAAGGGGAGACACTTGTTGCAGGGATCCTGCCTTTTGTCTCCTTCATGCACATACAAAAAGAAACATACACATATCGACACACATACATATACAGACACATACACACACACACATAAACACACACAATCCCACACACGATTTGTTCAAATCTATATTCTGTGTCTTGAGATTTTTGGTCTGTCATCTTGCTGACGTGCTTGTCGGCCTCTTGGCGGGGTCTTATGGGTGTCTTACTGTATGTAGTTGTTGCATTGTCACCGTCACCTATTCCTTTGACAAAGCTGAACTCTTCGCTCAAACTTTCTCTAAAACTCCACCTTGGATGATTCCGACGCTACTACTCCCTCTCCACCCCCCTCTTACTTACTTAATACTAAGAAAGCGTATGGACCGGAAGGTTTTCCTCCTGTTGTTCTCAAAAAAAAAAAAATCTGTGTTGACTCCCTGCCTAGGCAAACTCCTCCGTCTCAGCCTTTCCTCTAACGTTTTCCTTCTTGCTTGAAGTTTGCTCTTATTCAACCTGTACCAAAGAAGGGTGACCGCTCTCAACCCTCCAACTATCATCTAAGAACTCTCTTATATTGCATCTCTCAAGTTTTTGAAACAATTCTTGACTCAAATGTTTTTAAGCATTTAGCTCCTCATAATCCTCTTTCAGATCGCCAGTACGGTTTCCTTAACCCCTTCTGTACCAGCGACGTCTTTTTATCTTTATTTTGGCTACCATTAGTCAAATGTATTTAGTTTAAAAAGTGCCTACAGAAATTAACAGACTTCAAACTATCTCACTTAACCCTTTTTAGTGCCACAGACCATTATTAAACTGCACAACAACGTCTAAATATAGCTAGATTCAAAATAAAAAGACGTCGCCGGTAAAGAAGGGGTTAAGGGCCGCTATATTGGTGATCTTTCTATCATACTAACTCTTGGTCATCCTCCTTTCGGGACTTCGGTGAGACTTTCTCATTTGTGTTAGACATATCGAAAACTTTCGATAGACTAGGCTCGCACAAATCTCTAATTCCAAACTACCCTCCTTTGATTTCTATCCCTCTATCTGTGCCTTAGTCTCTAATTTTCTTTCAGACAGCTCCATAGCTGCAGTTGTGGACGGGGATCGCTCACTTCCTCAATCTATCAACTCAGGTGTTCCTCAGGGTTCTGTCCTGTCTCCAATTTTCTTTCTAATATATATTAATGATCTCCACTGTACCACTAGTCTTATCCACTCATATGTTGATGACTCTACCTTACACTATTCAACTAGTTTTTCACAACAAACCAGCCAGCAAACACTCCAAAACTCGCGAATCAAGGCCATAGAGCACCTATCTTCTGATTTATCAATTATTTCTGATTGGGGCATAGAAAATCTTGTTACTTTTAACACCTCCAACACCCAATTTCTCCCTCTATCTCTCCATTGCAATCTTCTGCAAGACTATCAATTATTCTTCAACAATACACTAATCAATCCTTCATCTTATCACAATATTCTAGGTGTATCTTTTTCATCCGACCTTTCTTGGAGAGATCCTTATTACCACACTTTCTAAAACAGCTTCTCAAAAGTTGGGTGTGCTCAACTGTCTCTATGGTTTCTTTACCCCCGCACAGATTCTTGCTCTGTATCGGGGCACAGTACGCTCCTGCATTGAGTACTGTTCACAAGTGTGGGGAGGCTCCTCTCACACCCAGCTTCTGGAAGACTGCCTTAGTAAGACTGGTAACATGGTTCTTCCAAGAGAAAGCAAAAGAAAAAAAAACACACAGAGAATACTGAGAGAAGATGAAGGGTTGATTTTTATATTGTTGAAGTATAAGGGATAGTCCTCTGAGAGTTCCCTACGGGTAGATAGATGGAGAAATTGGGTTTTGGAAGCATTAAATGCAACAAGGTTTTCTCTGCCCCAATCGGAAATAGTAGTTAGATCAACGGATAAATGTTCTATGGCTTCATTACGTTTGTTTTTGAGGGATTTCTTACTGGGGCTATCTGCAAAACTAATTGAATAGTGTAAGGCAGAGTCGTCTGCATATGAATGGATAGGACTGGAGGTACAGTTGAGAAGATCATTTATGAAAAATAGTAAGAGAATGGGAGATAGTACAGATCCTTGAGGAACACCGGAGTTGATAGCATGAGGAAGTGAACAATGGCCGACCACAACCGCAGCTATGGAACAGCCGGAAAGGAAATTAGAGGCAAAGGCACAGATGGAGGGATAGAAACCGAAGGAGGGTAGATTAGAAATTAGAGACTCTATCGAAGGCCTTTGACATGTCTAGTGCAATAGAAAAGGTCTCGCTGAAGTCCTGAAAGGAGGATGACCAAGAGTTAGTAAGATACAGTATGAAAGAAGATCACCAGTAGAGTGACTTTTAAGGAAGCCATACTGGCGATCTGAGAGTAGATTATGAGAAGATAAATGCTTAAGAAATTTGGAAGTAAGAATAGTTTCAAATACTTTAGAGATAAAAGACATTTGAGCAATTAGACAATAGCTGGAGGGTTGAGACTGGTCACCCTTCTTTGGGACAGGTTGAATGAGAGCAAACTTCCAGCAAGAAGGGAAGACGTTAGAGGTGAGACAGAGACAAAAGAGTTTGCCTAGGCAGGGAGTCCGCACGGAAGCACAGTTTTTGAGTACAACAGGAGGAACACCATCCGGATCGTACGCCTTCTTAGTATTAAGCCCAGAGAGGGTAGAAAGTACATCTTTAGAAGAGATTAGGATATTAGGCATAAATAGGAGAGGGAGGAATAGTACCAGAATCATACAAGGTTGAGTTTCTAGCAAAGGTTTTAGCGAAGAGTTCAGGTTTGTCAGAGGAAGAAGTGATGGTTGTGCCATCAGATTGGAAAAGGGGAGGGAAAGACGAGGAAGAAAAATTGTTGGAGAGGTTTTTTGGCTAGATGCCTGAAAGCTTGGAAAGAGCATGTGTTGGATAGTTCAGTGCATTAATTATTGATGAAGGAGTGTTTGGCAAGTCGAAAAACAAATTTGGCTTGATTCCATGCAGAAGCATATGAAGAATGAGATTCTTAAATTTTAAGGCGTCGGTACCGTTTGAAAGCTTCCTCCTCATTGCGGACAGCAATAGAACAGGCGTGAACAAACCAAATTTGTTTTGCATTAGTCTGAGAGAAAAAAAAATAGACTGTATGCCTCCATGCCCGAAAGGATTACCTCGGTAATGCGTTCAGCACTCCGAGGGTCCCCGGGCATGGAAGCAAAAATCATTCCATCGGAAATCAAAGAAGTACTGCCGGAGAGCCTACCAGTCGGCAGCGCCAAAGTGCCACAAGTGCTGGGAGGATCGGGTGGCCGTACTGAAGAGATAGGACAGGTGACAGAGATAAGTTTATGGTCGGAGGAGCCAAAGGAGAGAAAAGATTGACAGTATAAGAAGAAGGGTTAGAAGTTAGAAACAAGTCAAGAATGTTGGGCCGATCTCCGAAGCGATCCGGGATACGGGTGGGTTGCTGAACTAACTGCTCTAGGTCATATCGGATAGAAAAGACGTAGGCTTGTTCACCAAGTTGGTCAGTAGTGTGAGAGGAGAGTCATTGGCGGTGGTGAACGTTGACATCTCCTAAGATGGAAATTTCTGAGAAAGGAGAAATGAATAGAATGTGTTCCACTTTAGAGTTTAGATAGTCGAAGAATTTGGGAAAGTCGGTAGAGTTACGGAAAAGTTAGAGAGCACAGAAATGTTTAGTATGAGAATGATAGGATAGTTTGAGCCATAAAGTTGAGAATTCAAAGGAGTCAAAATCGGGAACAAGAGAGCAAGTGAGTTTGTTGTGCACATATGCACAACATCCGCCTTTGGCTTTGAAAGTAGGATAGAAAAAGTAGGAGGATACCGACAAGGGGCTGCTGTCAGTTACTTCAGACACCTGCGTTTCAGTGAGGAAAAGAAGATCAGGTTTGTAGGAGGATAGGTGGTGTTCAACAGAGGGAAAATTAGAGGAAAGGCCGTGAATGTTGCAGAAGTCAATAGTAAGAGTAACAGGCCGAGGTCCAAAGAATGTTGAGGGGTCTTCAGGGGAAGGTCTGGTGGGAGTGGGGGCATTTGTGCCCCCCCCCCCCCCCTGGAGATCCTAGGGTGGGCTAAGGTTCATCATGTTATATTTTTCTAATTTTGATGTGGAAGAATGAAGTGTGGTGTGCATGTTTAGTGTAGTGAAGTGGATAGGAGGAGGAGGTGTTTGTGAAAGCTAGCTGGATTACTCTCAGTGTAAGTGAGGCACGAAGGAAATCAGCAGGAGAGGCCAAGCAAATGAAACAGGAATTCCAGCGACTCCTTTATCAAATGCTTATAGCCTCTACTGGGCCTAACCCTGCCCGATTGTTGCCTACAATCTCCCCCAATTGAGTCTATCTACAAGTTCATTCATCATTATTACGTCTCACAGTGTATGTGCTAATTATATATATATATATATATATATATTCATGTCCTATTGATACTTTATACTTGCAATTATGACTTATATATACTGTATATACTGTATATATATATATATATATATATATATATATATATATATATATATATATATACAGACCGAGAGAGTGAGAGTAAGTGTGTAGGATGACGGCAGCAAGGTTGTGTCTGTATTACCATCACGGCTCCTGTTAATGAGGTTTCCGGACCACGTGTATGTGTATGTGTGTGCGTCTGTGTGTGTTTGTGCGCCTGTGTATGTTTGTATGTGTGCGAGAGAGAGTCGTGTCTCTGTGTGTGTATGTGTGTGTCCGCGTATGTGTCAGTTTGTGTATACGATGCAGTATGGGCTTGTGTGTGTGTGTGTGTGTGTGTGTGTGTGCGCAAATGTTGCATGTGTTTAAAAGGGAGTGAGATAATGACTGTCCGTGTATGCGCTTCTGTATATATATTTATTCGTATGTGTATGAAGTAGACAAAGGTCAGAGCTGACTGTAATAAGTGTCTCCCCCAAAGTCGAAAGAGTGAGAAAGCCAAATTGTTATCATTATTATTTTGTTAATGTACATTATTGAAAAGAAGAGTGGTGTGCTTGTTTAGTGTGGTGAAATGGATAGGAAGAGAAGGTGTTTCTGAGAGCTAGCTGGATTACTCTCTGTGTAGGTGAGACACAAACAAAAAAAGCGATGGAGGCCAAACAAATGGAACAGGAGTTCCAGAAATTCCTTACCACATGCCTATGAAGCTTACGCTGGGTATTGCCCTGCTCGACAGGTGTCAACAATCTTCCCACCTATATTTGTGTGTCTGTCAAATTTTGCATTTGCATTGTGTTCGTATGAGCCTTGAGACAAATCATACTTAATTAATAATGAAAGAGCATCCGCAAGTGCATGCAGTCCCTGCTCTGAGCTTGAACTACAAAATATTTACTGTTCATCATCCAGTAGGCTATGTGCACAGTCTTTGCGTGAAGGGTTTCAATTAAGTAAAGGGGAACGGGGTGCAGTTTTAAATGGGATTGTTTCAGGTACCAAATGAAGACAATGAACAAATCTCGTTGAAATCCATTCATTTTGTTTCGAAATATTCTGTGAAGAAACACAAACGTAGACAGGAGTGAAAACAATACTCTGGGCTCCATTCTTACTGCAACACGCTGGGTAATAACAAATCACTGTAACTCGATATTGCCCCTTTCCCACTGGTGAGACAAGTCACGATTTTCGTCTCCGACACCAATAAATTGGCACATTCGTGACATGTCTCAACACCTCTCATGAAATATCGTTTGACTCTCAAGGCTCGTCAAGGCCTCGCAAGGGTCGTCGCAAATGTTTGGACAGTTCAAAATTTTGGACGAGGACTCACGATGATTGGTTACCCTCGCAAGCATCGTCGAGCATCGCCGAAGGATCGGCGAGGGCTTCTGCGATCATCTGCGACATAGGCAAGACATCGCCGAGACATTGCGGAGGGTTTCGCACAAAAAAAACTTTGCAACGCTGCATGGATGCTCTCAGATGTTCCGAGAACATCGACGATGCCAAAGAGCACCTTCGGCGAGGTGGGTAAAAAAAAATGATTAGGCCTATAGTGAACCTGATGAACCCTTTTTTTCTATGCACCTCTCGTGGGGGGTTCACCTGTTTTTTTTTTTCTTTCTCTCCTTTTCTCTCTTTCTCTGGTTTGTATCCATTCAGCCCCATGCATGCCCCTTTCCCACTGGTGAGACAAGCGCCGAAACCAATAAATTGGCACATTTGTGACATGTCTCAACACCTCTCATAAAAAATTGTTTGACTCTCAAGGCCTCTCAGGCCTCGCAAGGGCCCTCGCGGGTCGTCGCACAAGTCGCACAATGTTCGCACAGTTCAAAATTTTGGACGAGGACTCACGATGATCGGTTACCCTCGCAAGCATCGTCGAGCATCGCCGAAGGGTTTCTGCGATCATCTGCGACATCGGCGAGACATCGCGGATGGTTTCGCACAAAAAAAACTTTGCAACCTGCATGGATACTCACCCATACTCAACGTCGCCGATGCTCTCAGATGTTCCGGGAACATCGACGATGCCAAAGAGCACCTTCGGCCGATGCTCTCAGATGTTCCGGGAACATCGACGATGCCAAAGAGCACCTTCGGCAGGTGGGTAAACAAAAATTATTATGCCTATAGTGAGATATCTTTCACCTACGGTGAAATTCCACATATTGTTATTTTTGTTGTTGTTGTTGATGAAATCTTATAGAATAACCTTTCCTCTTGCCGTTCATGAAAACAAAAAAATATAAAAATCAGTTATTATGGGTGAAAACAGACAGAGTTAATATTTTGCTGCGGAATGGATTCTATAAGAGCGAAAAACTATCGTTATAGATTTATTTCTATAAAATCCAATAATGATGATAGAATAATTTAAACACCGCCATCATGTTCAGCGGACATATATATATATTTTAGTTTTGAGAGTAAGCTAAATTTGTACATTTTTCGATAGACAAATTTCTCCGGCGAAGCCAGATTTCTCCATACAGTGCTGGCTCCCTATCGCTCGCCAGGAAGAAATCGACACCTGGATGGGGATAAACGTCTTAAAACAGTAGGCTGAACGGGGCCGAACGGATACAAGGCAAAGAGAAAGGGAGAGAAATAGCAAAAACAAAAAAAAACGAGGAGAGGGAGAGAAAGAGAAAACAACAAACAGCAGGTGGGCTCAATGTTTGCGTTACGGCTTAACAATTGAGCCCACCTCGCTTTTTTTAGTTTACTCTTTCTCTCTCTCTCTCCTTGTTTTTTTTTGTATTTCTCTTTCTCTCCCTCTCTTTTTGCCTTGTATCCGTTCGGCCCCGTTCAACCTACTGTTTTAAGACTTTTACCCCCATCCAGGTTTCAATATTTTCCTGGTGAGCGGTAGAGAGCCAACATATATATTTTTTGTTTTGAGAGCAAGCTAAATTTGTACATTATTTGATAGAAAAATGTCTCCGGCGAAGCATTGCCTATCTCCGAATTAAGGGGAGTGGGTCGTTTTTCTGGTCCCCTTTCTTCCTCATGGTTAACCCCATTAGTTTTCATATTTTATGACGTACGGCCCATTTGTTTGGCGTGATATGCTAATTCCACTCTGCAATTAGCACATTCAAGTTACATTCGCTCAGCTGCGCACACCTCTCGCCGATCACGCCGACGTATGTGCGATGCCAACGCCGATGATCGACGATGAATCGACGATGAATCGCAAGAATTTGTGCCTTAAAAAAATGCCTCGCAGAGGTTCATCGGCGAAACATCCTCACTTGCCAATAACATCTCTGATGTCGGCGATTGCGTCGCCGACATCGGCGACATTTTCGCCCAGTATAATTTGTCATCTGCTTGTAACGGTCGGTCGGTCGTGAAGGTCCCACGTATTCTTGCGAATTTGAGAATTTGACAAAACGAAGGCATCGGCGACGAAAATCGTGACTTGTCTCACCAGTGGGAAAGGGGCATCAGCCAACTGTTTTAAGACGTTTATCCCCATCCAAGTATCGATATCTTCCTGGCAATCGATAGCGAACCAGCATTATATGGAGAAATCCGGCTTCGCCGGAGAAATTTTTCTATCGAAAAATATACAAATTTAGCTTGCTCTCAAAACAAAAATATATATATGTTGGCTCGCTACCACTCACCAGGAAAATATTGAAACCTGGATGGGGGTAAACGTCTTAAAACAGTAGGCTGAACGGGGCCGAACGGATTATAGGCAAAGAGAGAGGGAGAGAAAGAAAAAAAAAAAACGAGGAAGGAGAGAAAGAGAAAACAGGGAGGTGGGCTCAATGTTTACGTTACGGCTTAGCCTAATTGAGCCCACCTCGCTGTTTTCTCTTTCTCTCTCTCCCCGTTTTTTGTTTTCTTTCTCTCCCTCTCTCTTTGCCTATAATCCGTTCGGCCCCGTTCAGCCTACCTAAGACGTTTACCCCCATCCAGGTTTCAATATTTTCCTGGTGAGCGGTAGCGAGCCAACGTATATATATATTTTTGTTTTTGGGTCGTTTTTCTGGTCCCCTTTCTTCGTCATGGTTAACCCCATTAGTTTTCATATTTCATGACGTTCGGCCCATTAGTTTGGCGATTTTAAGACATTTCACCCCATTTCGTTATCAATATTAAGACTTTTCGTGTCATTTAGGCATCGAGTTTTTCCTGGCTAGCGATAGCGAGCCTGTACTTTTTGAGGAACCAGCCTTCGGCCAGGATATTTTTCTATCGACAAATGTACAAATTGATCTTGAAGGAGGGTGTTGGGGGGTGCTTTATATGCTTGATGGAGGTTTAGGGATGAAATAGAAAACAAACAAAAAACGAGGAGAGAGGGAGAGAAGAGAAAACAAAAAAAGGCGAGGTGGGCTCAATTTTTAAGCCGTAACCCAAACATTGAGCCCACCTGCTGGTTTTGTTTTCTTTCTCTCCCTCTCCTCGTTTTTTTTTTTTTTTCTATTTCTCTCCCTCTCTCTTTGCTTATATTCCGTTCGGCCCCGTTCACTGTTTTAAGACGTTTACCCCAATCCAGGTTTCAATACGCCGAACCATCGCTTGAATCGCCGAAGACGTCGCAGAACATACGGCGAGTCTTCTTTCATCCTCGCATGATTTCGCAAGATATTATTGAAAATGTGACATGCCTCGCATAGGTCATTCGGCGAGACATCGCTCACTTCGCCGATAAGATAACGTCGCAGAAGGTCGGCGATTGCGTCGCCAACATCGGCGACATCTTCGCCGAGTATAATTTGTCGTCTGTTTGTAACGGTCGAAATCGTGAACGTCGCACATATTATTGCGAACGAAAATCATGACTTGTCTCACCAGTGGGAAAGGGGAATATAAGTTACAACACAAAACAACGACTCCCCTGCACATACGTTATTCCCCTCTCTAACTACACGAGTCTTAATTTTCAATCCAATAGGCCGCCAATGTTCTGCTTGGGGAAAAAATACAATTCTTTTATCGCTGGCAATCACAATTTATCGCCTCATTACTCTACCAACATCCGGTACCAGCAATGACAGGGGGATATTTATGCCGGATGCATGCAATTAAAAGCATTATTTGACTGTCGTGCAGGAAGAAAAACATTAATATTTAATTCCAATTTTCATCAGCAATGAATAATTGATGATGACCAACATATGTTATAGAAAGCTGCTTGCTACAAATATGTAATTAATGGTCAAGGGTTAAATAGGTTATCTAAACAAAGGCAACCTAATGTAATCTATATACAAAAAAAAAAAAAAAAAAAAATCTTCCATGTGATTGAGGGAGGCAAAAGGCATAACTGCCTATAGCGAGTGCCTCCCCCATAGTTGAAAGAGTGACAGGGCCAAAATCAAGGAGCGTTCGAGCCAAAATGCCTGGACACACGGAGTTTGAAGCAATTTAAGTCATAGGAAGAGGGAAAGACTGATTCTGGGAGAGAGTTCCAGAGCTCAGCTGTTGAGTAGAAGAAAATTTGAGAGTAACGTTTCACTCTTGGGTTGGAGAGTTGCACAGAGTAGGGGTGGGATTGAGTTGCAAGACGGGTACCACGTGCCCTACGTAAAGGAGGTGGTATACACTGGGAAAGCTCTGAGGAACACTGATTATTATAGTAGCGATAGAATAGCGAGAGGGATGCAACATTGTGGCGGAGAGAGAGAGATTGCAGAGAGTTGGTGAGTGGACGGGAGTTAATGATACGAAAGGCCTTCCTTTCAACTTTGTCTAGGAGAGCGATGTGAGAGGAACCTCCCCACACATGTGAACAATACTCAATACAAGGAAGCACTATGCCCCTGTACAGAGCAAGAAGCTGTGCAGGGGAAAAGAACCCCCTAAGGCGGTTGAGCACACCCAGCTTCTGGGAGGCTGCCTTAGCAAGACTGGTAATATGGTCCTTCCAACTGAGAGCAGAAGAAAAAGAGACACCAAGAATATTGAGAGAAGATGAAGGATTGATTTTTGTATTGTTGAAGAATAAGGGATAGTCCGCTGGGAGTTCCTTACAGGTAGATAGATGGAGAAATTGGGTTTTGGAAGCATTAAAGGTAACAAGGTTTTCTCTGTTCCAATTGGAGATAGTATTTAGATCAGAATTTATGAGTTCTATGGCTTCATTACGTTTGTCGTTGAGGGATTGCTGGCTGGGGCGTTCTGAAAAACTAATGGAGTAGTGTAAGGTTGAGTCGTCTGCGTATGAATGGATGGGAATTGAGGTACAGTTGAGGATATCATTTATAAATATTAGAAAGAGAATAGGAGATAGGACAGAGCCCTGAGGAACACCGGAGTTTATAGGGTGAGGAAGTGAACAATGGCCGTCCACAACCACGGCTATGGAACGGCCGGAAAGGAAATTAGAGACAAAGGCACAGATGGAGGGATAGAAACCGAAGGAGAGTAGTTTAGCAATTAAAGATTTGTGCCAGACTCTATCGAAGGCTTTCGATATGTCTAGTGCAATAGAAAAAGTCTCACCGAATTCCCGAAAGGAGGATGACCAAGAGTTAGTAAGATATGAAAGAAGATCACCAGTAGAGCAACCCTTAAGGAAGCCATACTGGCGATCTGAGAGCAGATTATGAGAAGAGAAATGCTTAAGAAATTTGGAAGCAAGAATAGTTTCAAAAACTTTAGAAAGACAAGAGCTGAGAGCAATTGGACGATAGTTGGACATTAGTTCTCTGTGCAATACAGTAACCTAGCTACACCTTCATAACAACTATAGCAATCATATTTGTACTATACAGTAAGTTAACCTAATTTAATTGTTTGATCACGCTTAGTTGTGCCTAGTCTGATATATACATATTTTATATTTAAGACGCTGTCCATTAGCTTGATTGTTGAATGAATGGCCGAACATCGGTTAATCTATTATCGTCTACGCTAACAAAACTAAGGAGATAATTATTCCACAACCCTGAAATCTGCACCCCTATCTATCCATGTGTCAGAGACGATCGTCTCTGACACATGGATATAGCTGCAGGCAGAGGTGCCAACCCTACCAAGCTGTACACACTAGATGATCAGCGTAGGGGTGCAGATACTTTTTTGACCGAGTATACATGCTCAGATTAATATGCAGGATTCAAAATTGCATAATAAATCATAGGCTTGTGCAAAATTCTTTAACTGTCTTGATAGCGTAATGCATAAATGCGCGGAATTTCGGTATGAGTATCCTAGGTTCGAGTCGTCCTTGGAGTGCCACATATATTTGTTGATTTCATTAATTGAGTTTAGAAGTAAAGTTGGTTTGTGAACTAATATAAATATGAACGATTTTTTTTTTTTTTTTTTTGCTCTGTCGATATTGATCTCTCCTGTTTACCCTATATATTTCAGAAACTTCCTCCTTACCTCTTTATAGAAAATCTGCGATTAGCAACTGGTAAGTAAGATAAACCACGTATCTGTATTTACAAACCTCATTTATCTGATAAAGTTAGAGAGGTTAAATTTAGTTTGATTAGAGTAACTTGAGACACCTAGAATAGGATATAAGTATTATGTTCCTTCCAACAACCAACCATACTCCTAAAATCAATTAATGAAATTTACAAACACAATAGTTAGAACATATTAATTTGTATTAGTTAAAATATAAGCTAAGGATGGAATAGGGTGTGCTAGGTTGATTTATAGAAGTAGGCTTGGGTTGGATATGCTAGGAGTAAGTTTGCTTGGCAAAGGTTAGACTAGGTTACGTTGTAGTAAACTAAGCTAATTTATATTCCATTACGTTGAGGAGATTTGGGTATGCTATCTTAAGCTTAGGTGTGTACGATTGAATTAGATTACGTTTGATATGGTTAGAATAGGTAAAGTTACGTTATTATTGGTAGATAGGCCAAGACAGATTTTATGGTTAGGTTTGATTAAGCTTAACATAGAAGGCCTGTAGATAAACCAAAATTACTTTCGCTGTAGACACGACCCAATCTTCCCAATACAAAGTATACACGTACAAAGAGATATACAGAAAGACAAGCAAGAATAGGCCTAATGGTGCTTACTAGGGTACTTGTTAAAACACACACACACACACAGCAATCAACTGAAAGGCTTCAGCTCCAGGAAGACTGTTATTCATGTGAATAAAACGCCTTCCCGACAATTTTGTAACCATTAATTCTTATGTAATTTGAGTTTTCGAGTGTCAAATATTTACTTCATTCCATTTTGTAATGGCCTTTGATAATTTATAAAATCTTCAATAAGGTCCCCTCTTATTCTGCGGTTCGTCAAGGTAAATAAGTTAGTTGTTTCTCATATTGTTTATTTCTTGTTCGGGAATCATTTTAGTTGCTCTTCGTTATAATCTCTCTAGTTTTTAAATGTCCTTTTTTTTATAGTATGGTGACCAAAACTGGGCACAATATTCCAATTTCGGAAGAATTATTTAATTATATAAAGTGCATATGACATTTTTGGATTTATAATCGAAAGATCTCCCATTGAAGCCAATAATATTATTTGTTTTGTTTTGTATAACTTCGGCGCATTATTGGGCAGGTTATAAATCGCTAGTTGTAGTTACTCCGCACCCTAGTGGTTAGGGATCGAGCACCAGTTAGATACCAACAAGTCAGTCAAAGTCAACTCATGCACCATGTTCCTCTGCCACTAAGCCAGCCCTCGCCTTCTGCTTCTCCACCATGTGAGTCTGTGCTTTATGCTCCTCCGCCACATGAACCACCCTCCTCTAGTTCTAACCAGCCATCCCCTCTACTGATGGTAACTGTCAGAGTAACCCCGGATGAAATAGAGCTCCTGGACTCTGCAGCCTAGGGAGCAGTGACTGTGTTGGATGAGGTGAGAACGGCGACAGAAACAAACACATAATTCCAGAGAGATTGTGATCCCCCAGTCCAATCCAGCCAACACAAGTCATAATGTAAACCATGGTGTATACTCTAAACTTTAATATAAATTGTTTGATATCTACCTGTATAGCCTACTATTGATAATATTTTGTTTTACCTCCCTTTTACATGATATTCCTACTTAACTTCTACCCTTCAATTAATTTTCCATTTTACTTTTCAATCCTTTTAATATTAAAGAATTAGATACCCACTTAGCATTAATTTCCTTGAAATATTGCATAAAACAAATGAAAGTAAAATTAACTGTCATATCAAGGGCGACTTCAATATACAGTAGATCTGCTGAAATATGGGGATGTGTCATCTGTCCAGGAATAACACACTATTTACCTACGATTTCTATATATCCTGGCACTCATAAGCCAACTGGTATTATTAGCCATTCTGCTACTTTGATTGACCATATGTAGTCTAATAATGTTATTGCTGGTCGAACTTATGAAATTTTACTCACAGACTCCCCAGACATTTTGCACCTTTCACTAATTTAAAAAAGTAACGTTAGTAAGCCAAATGAGCCCACTATTATCTCTTACCGCGATTATACTGTAATCATGCAACGCCGAATATAGTATTCAGTCTCATAGAGGAGTCTCTGAATAATATATAGGTAAGTGACAATGTCAATGCAGCATATGATCAGTATATAAAAGTAATCCATTATGTGACTGATAAATATTTTCCAATGACATAATTATATAAAAGCAAACGTAAAGAGCATGGCTAAACCTTGGGTCAATCAAGAAATTGCAGAATGGATTAAAACATGACAAATTATGTGAACAAAAATGTAAAAAAGAACGATAACGTATGGTACTGAATATCGTAATATTAGAAATATGGTCATAATATAGTGGATGTTCCAAAAAAATAAATAAAATAAGGAATATAAGTCAAAACTGGAACAAACATCAGGAAATAGTAAACAAGCATGGTTGGTCTATCTATCTATCTACTCTGGCACATACCACATTTTGTGTTTTATTTTTGTATATTGGTGGTGGCCGAATCGAGACAAGAGCCCGAACAGGGACAACACAATACAACAAAACAAACCATAAAACACAAAATCACACACATCTATGTCGTTCAGGAGAAATACTCAAAGACCCAGGCCCATTTGGGGTTTCCAGCAAGATTCCCAGGCCCCAGATCTCCCGTAGAGGCTCCGATTTCTGCAGGCACACAATCAGCAGAGCACACCACAATGTCCGCCAAACATGTATCCTGGCGTACCCTTCATTTCTACCTGCTCCCCGGGCCAGCCGCCTGACGGACTATTATCTAGTCCAACTGGGGCCTGACCCCCTCTCCCAAACGACCGCATTTACACTTATATATTCACTAGAATTCTCTATTCATTATTATTTATTACCACTTCTCTTGCCTTATCTATAGTCATTCCTCTTTCTTCCACTGCTTGTCCTACACAGTTTCTCCATCTCAACGGGGGTCTTCCTACCCCTCTACCTCCCCTTATATCTGACTCACATATCCTCTTTCTAAGCCTTTCATCTTCCAATCACTCAACAACTCCATACCAGCTCAGAACCCTTCTGTCCACTCGGGCCGACAAATGTTACTGCTGCCCCACTCTCCTACGTATCTCTTCATTCCTCAATCTGTCATTACGAGTCACTCCACACATACTTCTCAAGCAGCTCATCTCCAGCAAATCCAGCTTTCTTCTCTTCTTTTTCTTCAGAGCCCATGTCTCAGCATACATCACTAGCTGTTGGTACAACTATCCCTTGATACATTGCACTGTTAACTTTCATTCCAAGATTTCTCAACTTCCACATACTTCCCATTGCTCCAAACACTTTCCTTCATTCCAATACTCTCTGTATTACCTCCATTCCTGCTTATCATTCCTCCTAGATATTTAAAACACTCCATTTGTTCCAGTATTTCCCCATCCAACCTCACATATAGATTCACTCTACGAGCACCTCTATTACACACCATCACTTTACATATGGTTGGTACTAAACTATATGATCTAAATAATAAGAGTAAACATATCCAACACTATCCAGATTAATGATGACATTATATCCAACCAACAAGAAACTTGTAATAATGTTAACAAATACGTGTATACTGTAGGTAGAACCTTAATAGCGGAGAGTCTGCCAGCTGATGGAGCCTCTCCTCTTTGTTACATAAAAGGCAACTACCCCTCTTTATTTAACCTGACCCCTGTAACTGCAGAGGAAATTAATAAAGCAATACACAACATGTAGTAATCTAGATCGGGATATGATGGCATTCATATTAATAAAATCAAACAATATGCTCCAGCTCTACATCCTACATTTCTTAAACTTGTAAATTAGTAATTTCCTGAAAAATTAAAAATAGCAGAGGTTTTACCGTTTTTCAAAGAAGGAGATTTTAAGTTATTGGTGAACTATCGGCCTATCTTAATACTGCCTGCTATTGGTAACATTATTGAATGCCTGATGTATGCCGCTTAAGAATGTTCTATTTATATTTTCGGAATTTATCCAGTTTTACACCGGGTCGAAACCTTCTATATATTATTTAGACAAATATGTTAGTTAGGTCATGTACTTCATTGCCATATATGTCCACCCCGTCGGAAATTCATTATAAAAAAATCCCTAAATCTCTAAAATAAAATATAAACAGGGAACGTGAGCTGGGTTTAGACCATCGCGGACCCATAAACAGGGAACGTGAGCTGGGTTTAGACCGTCAGCGAGACAGGTTAGTTTTCGGTTAGGTTAGGTTAGGTTAGGTTAGGCTAATTTTTTTGCATTTTCCGATGGCGTTCATATAAAACACCCCTAAAAAAACCCTAAACAAGGAAAAACATAAACAATACTTGTAAAAATCGTCCCCGGTGTAAAACAGGATATTTGCCATATTTTCTTACACTAAAACAGTGTCCTATATTTTGAAACTTAAAATTGTTCCTAGTGAGTATGCATAGACACCTATATAAACATACTGTACACACAGGTAAGTTCGATAACCGTACTCACGCGATAACTATAGTAGGCCTGGGTACCAACCACATTCTTACATCTAAAATACTATGTACACAGTTCTCTTTTATATGATATTAAAATTCATATTGATTGCACTTGCAGCTCGGCATATAAATGAATAAAATAATGCAAGTATATTACACACAAATTATATACATTATGACAAGCCATTTACGCAGTTATTGAAAACGTGGTTTATTACTGATATGTGGGTGGAACATACTGTATATCCCGAGGGTAAAAGCAATATGTGGGTGGAACATACTGTATATCCCGAGGGTAAAAGCAATATGTGGGTGGAACATACTGTATATCCCGAGGGTAAAAGCAATATGTGGGTGGAACATACTGTATATCCCGAGGGTAAAAGCAATATGTGGGTGGAACATACTGTATATCCCGAGGGTAAAAGCAATATGTGGGTGGAACATACTGTATATCCCGAGGGTAAAAGCAATATGTGGGTGGAACATACTGTTATCCCGAGGGTAAAAGCAATATGTGGGTGGAACATACTGTATATCCCGAGGGTAAAAGCAATATGTGGGTGGAACATACTGTATATCCCGAGGGTAAAAGCAATATGTGGGTGGAACATACTGTGTATCCCGAGGGTAAAAACAATATGTGGGTGGAACATACTGTATATCCCGAGGGTAAAAGCAATATGTGGGTGGAACATACTGTATATCCCGAGGGTAAAAGCAATATGTGGGTGGAACATACTGTTATCCCGAGGATAAAAGCAATATGTGGGTGGAACATACTGTATATCCCGAGGGTAAAAGCAATATGTGGGTGGAACATACTGTATATCCCGAGGGTAAAAGCAATATGTGGGTGGAACATACTGTATATCCCGAGGGTAAAAGCAATATGTGGGTGGAACATACTGTTATCCCAAGGGTAAAAGCAATATGTGGGTGGAACATACTGTATATCCCGAGGGTAAAAGCAATGCACATAACTGAGCACTCCACTCTAAAAGGTCAGTCTGAAGTGGCCTCGAAACGGCACCATGCAATTTTTGCCGGCTTTACATTGACACACAATTACATTTTACAATTTTAACAATCACATCCGAACTGCGTCTGATGCAGAAATTCGCCTCAAATGTTTTTGAGTGCGACCCGGCCGAGATTCGAATTCGGGCCCGCCACGTGGGAGGTGAACGCTTTGTCCACTACACCAAGAGAAGTACTCCACTTGGCATGATAGCTCAAGCAGATTTCAGCATCGAATGCAGTTACAGATACTTTGCCACAATCCACGCATTACATCACATTATCGTCCAGGTAGCGAAAACTCAGAGCGAGCGAAAGCAAGCGAGGCACAAGTCTGAGCGTGTCAACTACAGCGAGGTTCCGAGACAATGATCACCAGCGACATTCCTTATATCCGTCACTTGCCGGGCGGGTCACACACCACGGCGAGGAGGCAGTGCAGGACCATACCTCCCCAACGAACTGGAGTATCATCTCTGAGAATTTCTGAGAGCTCTAGCCTTAGCAACTGTTGTAGTCGACCAGTTAAGGCAAGCCAGTACACCATGGGGATTTTCCCAACTAAGCCTCTCAGATATTCCTTTACAGCTGCCACCAGTGAAGTGACCTCGAAACGGCACCATACAATTTTTGCCGACTTTACATTGACACACAATTACAATTTACAATTTTAACAATCACATCCGAACTGCATCTGATGCGGAAATTCGCCCCAAATGTTTTTTGGGCGCGGCCCGGCCGACATTCGAACTCGGGCCCGCTACGTGGGAGGCGAGCGCCTTAGCCGCTACACCAAGAGAAGTACTCCACTTGGCGTGATAGCTCAAGCAGATTTCAGCATCGAATGCCGTTACAGATACTTTGCCACAATCCAGGCATTACAAGTCCATCCTTGACCCCAAAGTTAAATAAAAATTTAACGACACTTTTCGACCACTCGAATGTTAAAGGTTCTAACACATGCACATTATTTTCAAGTTTTAATAACACATTGACGCAAACATTCTGTCCAGTTCGCTTGGGTCTTACAATAATAATAGGTGCTTAGATGAAAATTTGAAAAGTTGTATTGTGTAAACTATGGCCACATTTTATATCTAATAATGATGAAACAAAACATTATGCGAAGTATTAGTTTAATGATAAAACAATTTGATGTGATTTCCAGAACAGACTCCTGAAAATAGTCAGAGCAAATGTTTAGTGTTTACGAGGCAATAATATTTATCTGCCATATTATTTTGGCTATTATTAGCCGATCTTATTCAGTTTTAAAATGGCCTCCAGCAATTATCAGGCTTCGAACAATCTCCCTTAACCAATTGTACTACCGCAGATCCTTTTTAAACTTCACAAAATAGTCTAAATAAGATGCGACGAGGAAAAAATATGCCAACCATTCCCCTCCAGCACCAGACCACAACCAACACCACCTCAACCACCCCATCACGCATTACTTGCATAACAACCAAGCAAAGTGGTGCGGCGCCCCCCCCCCCCTCAACAGCTTAGCATCATCGAGGCAGAGTGTTATAGAAAACTAAGAGAAACCAGTGGAAAGTAAAAGCCGGTAACTGATAAAAAAACCAGTAGTCAAAGAAAACCAGAGTCCCCCCAGTGTTCATAGTACACCAGGAGAAGGGGAGAGACTACACTAGCCACTTTGATAAACACGTGGCCAACAGTGAATATAGACAAAATGTAAATTAAAGCTTTCCGTGTGCCCTATACTTATAAATGATCCAAACCGTGTTAGAGTGAAGAAGTCTATCCACCATTCCTCCCAAATAAATCCTCTCACTTACCATAGCATAAATACTCATAACCAAGAAAAGGTCATAGTAGAGTCTAAGTAGACCATTCCCAGATAACTAGTCTAAGTCCTTCCCAAATACCCCTACCACCCCCAATTCATGATCAAAGGCTTCCCATCTCATTCACATGCAATATAAAAATACAAAATAAACTTAATGCGACAGGCTCTAAGAGAATAAGCAAAATCAGGGAGTCCCCCCATGCCCCTGAGTCCGGCCCCCCTGGTTCCGACAAAATCCTAGTCACTATGCGCGTTGACCATAGGAAAAGTAATCCTGCAGCCCCTAGCTGCATTCACCCCCTGGGGTTTGGAATTAGGGAATATCAAATGTAAAATTCTTGGTGAGGAACTTCATTCCTTATTTACTGGTGTATCTGTATGTAGGAGCCCAGTAAATAGTTCTCTTGCAAATGACGTTCTAAGCGAGTTTGCAAAAGAAACCCTTGACTTCTCACAGACCAGCTACTCAAATCTTTCTCAAGACTCTGTGTTTATTCACAGTGCTGAGATTGATTTATTAGTTGAGACGCCCTTTGAGCAGAGCTTATTAGATGACTCTGGTACCTTCATGAAAGCTTAGATAACGATCCAGACTTCGCTTGCATCAATGTTTTGATTCACGATTCCAAATAGTTTGCTTTTGCCTTGTCCGCCTATGCCTGTTAATAGTTAACGTGCCGAGACAACTACAGCTACACTATAGTCTATTTTTTTCTAGCTGAGCCTAAATTGTCATGTTTCTATCTTTGTTACTCAGCTATAAGGTAGATTTTGTAGCGAAATATGATGTTAATTATGAAAACTTGGCATTAATACGACACAGCCATAGTAGTTTCATATATTTCCATTAAGTATCGAGAAATCAGCTAAGAAGAGATTCAATTTACGATCAGCTGGAAAAAAATAGAGTATAGTGCACCATATTCGATCTACCAGTGCCTTCTCTCTCTACATAAATAGAGTATAGTGCACCATATTCGATCTACCAGTGCCTTCTCTCTCTACATAAATAGAGTATAGTGCACCATATTCGATCTACCAGTGCCTTCTCTCTCTACATAAATAGAGTATAGTGCACCATATTCGATCTACCAGTGCCTTCTCTCTCTACATAAATAGAGTATAGTGCACCATATTCGATCTACCAGTGCCTTCTCTCTCTACATAAATAGAGTATAGTGCACCATATTCGATCTACCAGTGCCTTCTCTCTCTACATAAATAGAGTATAGTGCACCATATTCGATCTACCAGTGCCTTCTCTCTCTACATAAATAGAGTATAGTGCACCATATTCGATCTACCAGTGCCTTCTCTCTCTACATAAATAGAGTATAGTGCACCATATTCGATCTACCAGTGCCTTCTCTCTCTACATAAATAGAGTATAGTGCACCATATTCGATCTACCAGTGCCTTCTCTCTCTACATAAATAGAGTATAGTGCACCATATTCGATCTACCAGTGCCTTCTCTCTCTACATAAATAGAGTATAGTGCACCATATTCGATCTACCAGTGCCTTCTCTCTCTACATAAATAGAGTATAGTGCACCATATTCGATCTACCAGTGCCTTCTCTCTCTACATAAATAGAGTATAGTGCACCATATTCTATCTACCAGTGCCTTCTCTCTCTACATAAATAGAGTATAGTGCACCATATTCGATCTACCAGTGCCTTCTCTCTCTACATAAATAGAGTATAGTGCACCATATTCGATCTACCAGTGCTTTCTCTCTCTACATAAATAGAGTATAGTGCACCATATTCGATCTACCAGTGCCTTCTCTCTCTACATAAATAGAGTATAGTGCACCATATTCGATCTACCAGTGCCTTCTCTCTCTACATAAATCATTTAAGTGTTCCTTATGTTTGTATTAGGTAACGATGATTGTTGTGAGAGTCTAGACTTTAGACCAAGGTATGATAAGGTATTAATGTAACGCTAGAAGATTTTCTATTCTTCCCTCCTTTCCTTTATTACCAGTTGCTCCATTGCGGGAGAACATTTACACTGCTTTCAGGCGGAAAACATTTATATACTTCTATGAATATAAACTCCTATATTTGCTAAGGTAGAAATATACACACGTTATCCAGGGAATAAATGCACACTTATTACACGTCAACTTGAACGCTTACTCAGACCTTCGTTTATATGCTACGTCTCATCAGGGTACATGTTCAATGGTGATTAGTTCAAGTCGCGAGTAATTTACTCCTCAGTCGTATATTTATGATGACTCTTTGCGAGTAATTTACTCCTCAGTCGTATATTTATGACTATCATATTTATAAAAAGTTTATGAATACTCTTTGAGTTTATTCCATTTAATTATCAGTTCAAGTCGCTTAGATTAATTGTTCGATTAGAAGACAAATACTGTCCTATTGTCCATACTTATCGGTGCTACGTTATTTACCTCGCAGTAACTATTATCTATGCTTTTGCCAAGCCATATTTGAGAGCTTGTATATTTATATCAGGACTTTATTTATTGTGATTTGAGACTATTCCTCTCTTTATGTTATGCATTGTATGTTCAATTATAACACTATTATTTTATTTATATGAATGTTATGATTATTGTTCCAGAGACATATTGAGATTGTACCCTAGTTATTAAGGAGTAAAAAGTGTAAAACTGTTTGTGTGTATTCTGTGCCCATTGCTTATTACTGAAGTATTATATATAGAGCTAAGGCTACTCTTGGCCCAGTTGAGAGACAATTCAGTTGACGATTAGCGCAGATTCCTAAGGTGGAAATCGCAATCGGTCTATATCACGTTTTCTTATAAACTTAGCATAACACTACATATAACTAGAATCAAATTAAATAGACGTCGCCAGTACAGTAGGGGTTAACATTCAATATATAATAGACGTCGCCAGTACAGTAGGGGTTAACACTCAATATAATAGACGTCGCCAGTACAGTAGGGGTTAACACTCAATATATAATAGACGTCGCCAGTACAGTAGGGGTTAACACTCAATATATAATAGACGTCGCCAGTACAGTAGGGGTTAACACTCAATATATAATAGACGTCGCCAGTACAGTAGGGGTTAACACTCAATATATAATAGACGTCGCCAGTACAGTAGGGGTTAACACTCAATATATAATAGACGTCGCCAGTACAGTAGGGGTTAACACTCAATATATAATAGACGTCGCCAGTACAGTAGGGGTTAACACTCAATATATAATAGACGTCGCCAGTACAGTAGGGGTTAACACTCAATATATAATAGACGTCGCCAGTACAGTAGGGGTTAACACTCAATATAATAGACGTAGCCAGTAAAGTAGGGGTTAACACTCAATATATAATAGACGTCGCCAGTACAGTAGGGGTTAACACTCAATATAATAGACGTCGCCAGTACATTAGGGGTTAACACTCAATATATAATAGACGTCGCCAGTACAGTAGGGGTTAACACTCAATATATAATAGACGTCGCCAGTACAGTAGGGGTTAACACTCAATATATAATAGACGTCGCCAGTACAGTAGGGGTTAACACTCAATATATAATAGACGTCGCCAGTACAGTAGGGGTTAACACTCAATATAATAGACGTCGCCAGTACAGTAGGGGTTAACACTCAATATATAATAGACGTCGCCAGTACAGTAGGGGTTAACACTCAATATATTTCTTGTCGCCATAAAATAATGATCAGATTTCCCAAGGCCGATACAAGAGACAATTTTATTGTTTCAAGATTATGCCATGCATAATAATTCACCAAACGAGTTAGTTACCCAATAGCGACTCTAATAATAGGTTTGTTGAAATCATAACAGTTTACAGTTCATGCTGGGTTACAAATGGTTAGGTTAGGTTAGGTTAGGTTAGTTATAAGTTAGGTTGCTTATACTATATACAGTACTGTAGTGTACAGTAGGATAGGCCGGTTTACTAGTGTCTAAATCCTGTGTTTTCCATTGAGTTACTAGTAGCTGATTAACTATAGTGACACTGTAAATATTATCAAACATTTGCGTATACAAACCAAAGTCGACACTGAGTAAGATCTAACTGGTTTGGAAAGGATAGATTATGAGAGAAGGGTCAGAAATGAAAGTTACATTTAATCTTGTTAAAAAACAATCATGAGCATAAGAAACCTCCAAATCTGATATAGCTTAACATAGAATACAGCAAAATTACATACATACTCGAGAAATATTCGAAGAAATATTAAGTGAGAAGAAAGAGTAGATAATGATAATAGTGAAGATTAGGAAAATACTATTCGGAAAGTAAGACTTTCATGTTAGTACAAGCAAGTGACAGTCGCTGGTGGCTGATAAAGGACATAAGTACGAAACATTAAATTTGAAATGTATTAAAGGTGATAAGAAATAGACAAAAAAGGATAGAAATGGATTAAATTAAAGACACATAATTAATAACATAGGATCAAAGAGTTACCAAAATGTCAAAAGGACAAACAGGGTACTGAACCACTGGAAAAATAAGAACGACAATTAATATATAATACATTTGTTATCAATTTAATCTCAACACCAAACACCTTCAATGAAATTAATGAAAGCATATATCATGTGATCCACCGGGATTCGAACCTGGGTTATCACACAGATTGTTTAACACTCTAACCATTACACCACCAAGACGATGATAAACGTTGAAAATTGTTTGAAAGCCGATTGAATATAGAGCTTCATCGAGAGAGAGAGAGATTTACAAAGATACACTGACCACACAGACCTTACGATCCCAGCAAGATAGCTAACCCTAAAGTAAGGGGCAGTGGAAGGAAAGGATAGCAAAGAAGAAGGCTCTCTTCCCACCCTCCGTCCCTCCGGCAATTACCGTAGATGAATGAGGGAGACAAAAGGCATAACTGCCTGCAGCGAGTGCCTCCCCCAGATTTGAAAGAGTGACAGGGCCAACATCAAGGGACGATCGAGCTAAAAAGTTGGAAGTGAATAACCTTGCAGATCTTGGAAACCGCCTGAAGGAATTTATAGAAAGTTAGAAATGGAAAGGTAATTGCATGCAAACCTTCACCTGTAGTAATATATAATATATATATATATATATATATATATATATATATATATATAACAAGAGGAAGAATAGATATAGAGCTGCGCCATACGCCATGTTTATTACTCGAATTTTCGGCATCAACAAGGTGCCATCTTCAGGTTATACAGACTGATCCTAAAAATATACAAAATAAGTATTATACTATTGGAAAGAAAATGGATCTAATGTAATACATTTTATCACTTAATAAGCTGAAATATACCTAGTGAAAAAGCTCCCAAATACATACAAAACAACATTAATCATAACCCACTGGCCTCAAACTCCATCCTGTAAACAATGAACACCAAACAAAAAAGACAAAATTCTCTGATAATTGATAAGCACACAATCACAAAAATACAAAAAAGACCCATGTACAGTACCTCAAAAACCTAAGCACATCGAAAGAGACCACACCCCATGATAGCTAAGGGACAACTAAACTAACCCAACTCAACCAAACACTACTGTTCATACAACCAATCCCTAAGTTTCGGACACTAATTGCAGAGAATGATATAAAATAAAACATTATGAATTGTGTGAAACGTTAAGTTCAGGATTGATCTTTTTTATTAGTAATTTTTCACCAATAAGTGCTTCATAGTGGCTCCGAAACTTGGCAACTATTTGAAAATCCTCACGAGTGTAGGGATGGGTTTGTTCTCTAGCATGATTACGAATGGCCGAAAAAGATTTTTTTTGCAAAAATTTACCTGATCGATGACTTTTACCAATATGCTCGAACATTCGCACTTTAAAGGCACGTCCAGAACATCCTATATACCTGGTCTGACAACCAGGACAAGTAAATTTATATACGATGTTCGAGCACAATTGGTCAGGCACTCGATCTTTAAATGAGAAGAAATTTCTTTTGGTAAACTCATTCGTGAATATAATTCTAAAATTAACCGCGGGGAAACTAGTACTCAACAATTTTGATATGTATGTTCTGTACTGATAACTTACTTTACCGTAAAAGGGGATTTTAATGTATTTTATCAATTTAGGAACATTGGATTGAAACTTGGGGATTGGTTGTATGAACAGTTGTGTTTGGTTGAGTTGGGTTAGTTTAGTTGTCCCTTAGCTATCATGGGGTGTGGATCTCTTTCGATGTGCTTAGGTTTTTGAGGTACTGTACATGGATGTTTTTTGTATTTTTGTGATTGTGTGCTTATCAATTATCAGAGAATTTTTGCTTTTTTGTTTGGTGTTCATTGTTTACAGGATGGAGTTTGAGGCCAGTGGGTTATGATTAATGTTGTTTTGTATGTATTTGGGAGCTTTTTCACTAGGTATATTTCAGCTTATTAAGTGATAAAATGTATTACATTAGATCCATTTTCTTTCCAATAGTATAATACTTATTTTGTATATTTTTAGGATCAGTCTGTATAACCTGAAGATGGCACCTTGTTGATGCCGAACATTCGAGTAATAAACATGGCGTATGACGCAGCTCTATATCTATTCTTCCTCTTGTTATGGAAATTGCGGTGCCCTCGGCCCCCTACTGATGTCTTATATATATATATATTTTTTTTTTTTTTTTTTTTTTTCTGTTTCCCTCGGGTTGCTCTCTTCAACTGGAAGCAGTGTTCGTTACTACCACATTGTTCTATCATTGGTTATTACTTACTCCTTCCCTATTTCTCTGTGGTATGAGTCTAGACTTTAAGAGAGAGAGTGAGAGAGAGAGAGAGAGAGGGAGAGAAAAGGTTGAGATATTATAAATATTAGGAATATAATTAAGAATTCAATGAAAATCAAATTGATAAACATATTGGAATTAATGTAAAATAAAATAAACAATATCCAATAAATACCTCATTCTATATTGCTTTAAGCATTGTTATGAAATGCAATATTGTAAAATATGAAAGACTAATATTTGATATAGAATAAAACGTGAAACTATAATGTTAGGAATGGTAAACGACAGCTAATAGAAGGCTGGAGCTTGTCACAAAACAAAGCAAGAAAAAACATCTAAACAAAGAGGAGAATGGGACAGTGATGGGTAGCAGCTGCTAAAGTAGATGGATCTCATTAATTGTGATTGGTTCGATTTATAAAGCTAATCTCATGCCGAGATGAACTCCGGAGCTGGATCTTTGTTCCGATATTTGACAACCCTCATACCTACATACAAACTGACAACACACACACATGTTGACTAGAAGACAGACTGTTAAAAGCGGTGTACTATTGAGTTAGAGAATTAGGCAGAAGAGGGGTGGAAGTGTGTTGAAAGGCCGGTAGGGAATTAGTAAGTGAGTTGTCGAGACGAAATGCTTTGACTCTACCCTTTCGAAAAGTGTGGTATAGGTGGAACCTCCCCACACAAGTGAACACTACTCGATACATGGACACACTGCATCCCTCAACAGAGCAAGAAGCTGTGTGGAAGTGAAGAACTCACAAAATTGGTCGAGAAAACCTAACTTTTGGCTCAAACATTCCTTAATTTTGGCCCTGTCACTTTCAACTCTGGGGGAGGCACTCATCACAGCCAGTTTTGCCTTTTGTCTCACTCCTCCACATAGAAACAATAAAAATAAAAATTAAAGATAAATGGAGACATTGGGTTTTCGAAGTATGGAAAGTAACAAGATCTGCTCTGCTCAATCGAAAATAGTTAATAGATCAGACGATAGGCGTGCTATGGCCTCATCACATGCTAGGACGTTATAGAAAAAGAGTTGGATAGTGCAAGGTAGAGTCATCAGCATATGAATGGATAGGTCTAGAAGTAAGTTGAGAAGATCATTAATGAATATTAGAAAGAGGACTAGAATCAGGACATAACACTGAGGAACACCAAAGTTGATAGATTGAGGAAGTGAATGATGGCCATCGACAACTGGAGTTATGGAACTGTCAAGAAAAGAAATTAGTAATAAAGACACAGGTGCAGGGATAGAAAACGAAGGAGGGTAGTTTAGAAATCATGGATTCGTGCCAGACTATCGAAGGCTTTCGATATGTCTAGCACAATAGAAAAGGTCTCCCCGAAGTTCCGAAAGGAGAATGACTAAGAGTTAGTAAAATGAGAAAGAATATCACCGGTAGAGCGCCCCTTAATGAAAGTATACAGGCAATCTGAAAGTAAATTATGGGAAGACAAATGCAGAAGAAATTTTGAATTAAGAATAGATTAAAAAACTTTGTGATGCAAGAAATGAGAGCAATCGGGTGATAGTTGGAGGTCGAGAGCAGTCACCCTTCTTTGACACAGGTTGAATGAGAGCAAACTACCAGCAAGAAGGCAAGATGTTAGAGGAAAGACAGAGGCGGAAGAGTGTTGCTAGTCACCACGGAAGAACTATTTTTCAGTACAACAGAAATAACAGAATATGGTCCGTACGCCTTCTTAGTATTAATCTCAGGGAGGGCAGAAAGTACATGCATATAAGATATTAAGATATTAGCCATAAGTTACAGAGAGGGGGTGGAGAAGGAGGAAAAGCGCCAGAATCATCCAAGGTGGAGTTTTAAGCGAAAGGTCAAAAAGAGTTCAGCTTTGTCAGGGAAAGAATTGATGGTGGTGCCGTCAGAGTGAAAAAGAGGAAGGAATGACGAGGAAGTAAAATTGTTGGAGAGGTTTATGGCTAGATGCCAAAAAGCTTGAGGAGAGCTGGAGTTGAAAAATTCAAAGCAAGTGTTATTGATGAAAGAGTTTTTGGCGAGTCTAAGAACAACTTTGCCTTGATTCCGGGCAGAAACATAGAGAGTACGAGAGTCTTGAGTTTGAAGGCGATGGTACAGTTTTAATGCTTGCTCCTTTATGCGGACAGCGCTAGAACAAGCGTGAGTAAACCAAGATTGTTTTAAATTAGACTGAGAGAAAGAACATGGAATGCATGCCTCCATGCTCGAGATGATTACCTCGGTAATGCGTTAAGCACACACTCCAGAGGTCCTCGGCCACAGACACATAAATTATTCAATTGGAAAATGTACTGCCCAAGATCCTTCCAATCAGCAGCGCTAATGTGATGCAAGCGCCGCCGGCTAGGAGGATCGGATGGCCATACTAGAGGGATAGGACAGGTATACCTGAGATAAGGTTATGGTCGGAAAAGCCCAACGGAGAGAACAAGACTCACAGTATAAGCAGAAGGATTAGAGGTTAGAAATATGTCAAGGATATTGGGCCGATCTCCAAGATGGTCAGGGATACGAGTAGGGTAGCTGAACTAACTGCTCCAAGTAATTTATGATAGAGAAGATGTAGGCTTGTTTATGAGGTTGGTCTGTGATATGAGAAGAGAGCTATTGGCGATGGTAAACATTGAAATGTCCTGAAATGAAGATTTCTGAGAAAGAAGAGGTTGATAGGATATTCTCCACTCTAGAATTTCGATAGTCGAAGAATTTGGGGAAGTCAATATATATATATATATATATATATATATATATATATATATATATATATATATATATACAGTATATATTAGGGGAGAGATAGACAGCAAGTATTTAGCTTGAGAGTGACAGGAATGTTTGAGCCAGAGAGCTAAGAATTCAGAGAAGTCTAAGTTGGGAACACAAGAGCAAGTAAATTTAGTGTGTACATATGCAAAACATCCATCTTTGGCTTGGAAACAAGGATAGCGAAAGTAGGAGGAGACAGAGAAGGGGTTGCTGGCCGAATATAAAATATATATATATATATATATATACGCCCGGCATGCACAAAGCATTACCTTACCCTTCCAAATGAATGTCCCAACTTGGCTGGGTTCTGCAAGTGAGGCATCCGGATAACGAGTACCGCCACCTACAGTATGTTACCTCGACACACACACAAACACACACACACACCGGATATAGCATACTCTTCCGGCTCTCGCTTATCGCACTTCAATCTGTGTCCGTTCATCTCTCTTCATTTTATTGTTTTTTGTTTTCAATTTATCTTCCCCAACCTTTCTATGTTCTCCTGTTCCCTTCTGTTCTCACTTACTCTTCATACTCCTCGTGTCTACGCTCTTCTTCATAAGCATCTATTTTGTTGTTTCTTCTCATTTGTCGTGTTTTGTATTTAATGTCTTTCTTCTTATTTGGATGAATTGTCTGGATACACAGGGTGTAGGTATTCAACCGTACCACAGCTCCCCCCCATCTTTTACACAACCCGGAAATAGTCCACCACTTCCGGCTCTCGCTATACTCTCGCCTTATTTCTCTCCTCTTATAGTTTTATCCCATTTCTATTGTATTTCCTATTTATTGTATATCTCTCTCTCTATATATACTGTATATCTACCTCAAGTCTTATGCCAAAATCGGCAAAACATTATATAGCTCCTTTGCCTCAGTAAATACAATGAAATAATACCTGTAAAATGCAGTCTAGGATTCCTTTATGATTGTTATTATCCACAACAAAATTAAGTATATCCTAAAAGGAGGTTAAAACAAATAATGTCATGTCAATTGAGCCAGAAGCGAAATGCTTGATGAAGTGGCACCATTCTTAACATGAATCGTTAATAAATAATGGATATTGGAAGATCTTTAGTGTCCTGAAAATTATCGGTATATTAGCCTGATAACTAGACTAGTAAACCTCTCAGAAGTTATACTAGGAGTAAGTTAGTTCATTATTCTGGTAATCAAACGATGACCTCATGATTCGAAGAAAAAAGATGAAAGTTAAAAAAAGTTGTGGCTCCTCTGAGGACTCTTGAGCTTGACACGGGATCACCGTACACAAGTCCTATTAGGAGGAGGTTTCTTCGTCATATTGGTGAGGTAGCCAATCGAGCGCAGTTGACATTGGATGCGAAGGAATGCGAGCAGCAATAGACAAACTAGTCCTAACGAGGCTGCTTGATTTTATGCAAAAGGAAAGGAAGCACATGCACGACTCATTTACCTTGGGCTTACTCGGCTATAAAAATGTACTAGGTGAGGGTTAGTTTGCACAGATAAATATAAGCGTGCCTTGAAGGCTGCTACAGTCTCACTATTTATTACGTCACGAGATATCTTATTTCAGATGTGCACAATGCGGTTGACAAACAAAAATGCTTTGCTTGATCTGCATTAATTGTTTTCCAACAATTTTGGAGCCATTTCCTCTTGTCTAATTAGCTTGATTAACGGTGAAGTAGCTTGTAAACATCTGGACTACCATGGCCTTTTATGATTATATACACCTCCATTAAATCACCCCTCATTCTGCGCTTTGCACGACTAAATAGATTCAAATTATTGGGACGCTCCTCATATGGTTTATATATTATTCAGCTTTGGTATTGTTTCTGTAACCCTTCCCTGAATTGTCTTCAAGTTATCAATATCTTTCAATGGTAAGGGGACCAAATTTACACACGGTATTCCAAAAGGGGTATGGTTAACGAGTTATGTAAAGGTAGAATTATTTGTTTTCAGATTTGAAGTCAAATGACCGCCCAATTACTCCAACAACTATATTTTCGTTGCACGGCCAAGTTTTTTTTTGTTTTCTTCTTTTGTTTTCTCTATGTGAGTAAAGGAGACAAAGGGCAAAATTGCTTGTAACGAATGTCTCCCCCAAACGTGAAAGAGTGACAGAGAGCCAAATTCAAGGTATACTAGTGTCAAAATGTCAGGACACACCGAGCTTGAAGCAGTTCGAGTAGTTCACTCTCGGGTTAGAGATTGGGACAGAAAAGGGGTGGGAGTGTGTTGAAAGGTGGGGGTCCCCCACTCTCTGTAAGGGAGGAGGTTTACACTGGGAAAGCTCTAAAGAACACTGATTGTTGTAATATCGGGAGAAGAGTGAGAGAGATGCAACATAGTGGCGTGTAGAAAGAGAGTGTACGGAATTAGTAAGACGAAGAGAATTGATGAGACAAAATGCTTTTGACTCAACCCTTTCAAGAACTATAATATCAGTGGAACCTTATCACACATGTGAACAATATTTGATACATTTGTGCACTGTGACCCTATACAGTGCGGGCATGAAGAACCCATGGAGACAGGTTGAGCATACCTAACTTCTGGGAAGCTGCTTTAGCAAGAGTGGTAATATGATCATTCCAAGAAAGGTCAGGAGAAAAAAGAAATACCAAGAAAATCAAGAGAAGATGAAAGGTTGATTTGTGTATTGTTGAAGGATAAGGTAAAGTTGTGTGGAGGATGGTAACGGGTAGGTAGAAGGAGAACTTGGGTTTTGGAAGCATTGAAAGTAACAAGATTTTCTCTGCCCCAGTCGGAGATAGTCGATAGATCAGAAGATAGGCTCCCTATGGGCTTATCATGTGAGTTTTGGAGTGATTGCATGCTGGCTCATTCTGGAGAGCTAGTTGAGTAGTGTAAGGTAGAGTCATCAGCATATGAGTGGGTAGGTCTAGAGGTACAGTTGAAAAGATCATTAATGAATATTAGAAAGATAATTGGAGACAAGTCAGAACCCTGAGGAACACCAGAGTTGATAAGTTGAGGAAGTGAGCGATGGCTGTCCACAACTATAGCTACGGAATGGTTAGAATAGAAATTTGAGATAAAGGCACAGATATAAGGATAGGAACCGAAAGAGGGTAGCTTAGAAATTAGAGATTTGTGCCAGACTCTATTGAAGGCTTTCGATCGATATGTCTAGTACTATAGAGAACATCTCACCGAAGTCCCAATAGGAGGATGACCAAGAGCTAGTAAGATAAGAATGAAAATCACCAGTAGAGTGGCCCTTATCCCTTATTGTACCAGAGGGTATTACTATAAATGTGACCTCCAGTACCAGGCATTGTGGCCAAAATGGCTTCAAAGGCGAGAGAGCGCAACCTCTCACCCCGAAAGCGGGACGAGAACTGAGCCAGCCTGCCATTCGGACCTTGGATACACTCTGAGAAGTGTTGCCAAGGTCTCAAAGCAGTGTTTACAAGTCACGGTGCCTGGTACTGCTCGATACAAGGACCGAATATTACTGACGGACATCATACGGCGCTGGTACTGGCGAGTGACCTACTTACTGTCGGCCATTGTACATCGCTCGTACAGTATGGGTTATGGAAACAATACTGGCTATCTGAAAGTAAATTATGGGAAGAAAAATGCATTAGAAATTTTGAATTAAGAATAGTTTAAAAAAACTTTAGAGATGCAAGAAATGAGAGCAATTGGACGATAGTTGAAGGGTTGAGAACGGTCACTCTTTAGAACAGGTTGAATGAGAGCAAACTTACAGCAAGCAGGACAAACATTAGTAGCCCGAGACAAAAGAGTTTGCCTGGGCAGGGAGTCAGCATGAAGAACAGTTATTTATTTCAAAAGGAGGAACATCATCCAGTCCACACACCTTCTTAGTATTAAGCCCAGACTGGGAAGAAAGTACATCCTTAGAAGAGATTATGATATTAGGCATAAGTAAGAGAGAGGGAGGGTGGAGAGGAAGGAACAGCACTGAAATCATCCAAGGTGAAGTTTTAAGTGAAAGTTTGAGCGGAAAGTTCAGCTTTGTCAGAGGAAGATATTTCGGTGGTGCCATCAGAGAGGTAGACGAGGCAGTATAATTGTTGGAGATATTTTTGGCTAGATGCCAGCAAGCTTGGGAAGAGCTAGAGTTAGACAGTTCAGAACATACATTATTGATGACATTTTTTGGGGGAATTTGAAGAACAGATTTGGCTGGGTTTGGGGCAGAAACATAAAGCACGAGATTCTTGAGTTTGGAGGCGACGGTGCCGTTTGAATGCTTCCTCCTTATTGCGGACAGCAGTAGAAGTAGTGTGAGTAAACCAAGATTTGTTTGTATTAGACTTAGAAAAAGAATATGAAATGTATACCTCCATGCCTGAGATTATTGCCACGGTGATGCATTCAACACGCTCCGAGGGTACCCGGCCATAGAAACAAAAATATTTCCATGGGAAATCAAAGAAGTACTGCCGAAGAGCCAACCAGTCGGCAGTGCCAAAGTGCCACAAGCGCCGTTGGCTGGGAGGATTGGATTGCCGTACTGGAGAGATAAGACTGGTAACAGAGGTAAGGCTATGATCGGAGAAATCCAACGGAGAGAGAAGGTTTACGGTGAGAGCAGAAGGATAAGAGGTTAGAAATAAGTCAAGGATATTGGGCCGATCTCCAAGGCAATGCCACTTACTTAATGCTGATGGTAATTGTTTGGCCATATGTGATCAATAAATGTTGTTGTGTATGCCACTCATGTGCATTTAATAATTGATCTAAAAATAACTGAGAATGAGATGAGTCTAGATAATAAGCTACAAATTTATCATATGTACATTTAATTAATATATTTGAATTAAAATCACCTGCAAAATAGCAGAGGTCAAATTTTGTTCACAATTTGTATATATATGTATATCAATGGTATAGACAACGGCACCAATATTATATTTTGCAAATTTGCTGATAAAACTAAGATAGGTAATGCAGTAATTTCTGAAAGCGATAGAATTTGCCTGCATTCACATCTCAACAGAATCACGGAGTGGTCACAATATTAGCAAATGTCCTTTAATGTAGTTTAACCTCTAAAGCCAGAGCTGTATGTAGTGGACACCATATAACCGGGCGACGATATTAGGCCTATCGTAATTTTACGATAAATATCGTTATTACTTATTCATATGTGCCAATTTTACGCTTAATATGAAGATAGTAACATGTAACAACAGTTCATTCATGAGGTGAGAGACACGCGAGGCCTTCACCCTCCCTTCTCGATGCCTGGAGAGAACCTGAGGGTCTGAGGCTGGTCTCTCTTTCTCTCTCTCTCTCTCTCTCTTTCCCACACATAGACACACGCAACACCACACCCTAGGATCAGTTTGGAGATATCGGCACGGTAAATGCACCGGTAAACAAAGGAATAGGAGGACAAATAGGTGATAATTGAAAGGGGGAAGGAGGGGATTTTGACACATGTGTAGGAGTGATAGAAGGCATGGAGGGGAATTATCTCACTTAAACACCATTTCTGTTGCTTTTAGTGCTATGGGGCCTTTTAATTTTTTGTTTAGGCCTTACCTCTTAAGAGTGTTCTCGCCTTTGCCCACCAAAACCTCTTAAGAGTGCTCTCGCCGTTCCCGGGTTAATGACAGATATTACTAATAGGCTCTCAAAAACAACGAATATGAACATTATATGAACGGAGAATAAAAAATAGTGTATCACAGATAAGAAACTAAGGATTACTAATACACAAAAATCAAAATCTTACTAGTTAATGAACGGCAGCCGCTAACAAAGCAAACAAAGCACAAAGATTCATTAGAAGACATATTAATTATCATAGTAAAGCCATAGTTATACAATTGTACAGAATCATTGTAAGGCTGTATCTCTAGTATGGTGTGCAGTTTTGGTCTTCCTACTTAATAAAAGACATAACAAAACTCGAATCTGTTCGGCGTAGAGCAACAAAACTCATCCCATCCCTTAGAAATACACCATACAATGAGAGATGAAGAGCACTCGATCTGTTTCAACGAAGAATAAAGGGGTAGTTGACAGAGTGTTTTAAGATTCAATTTATGTTTAGTAATGTAAATGCCAATAATCTATTCAAGATAATCAAAAAGAGTTCCACAAAAAGAAACAAATTAACCCAACGGCTACGACACTCCTTCTGGAATGTTTTACTGAGCGAATGTAACACTTCCTCTGGTAGATAGCACATTAAACAAAGAACAAATACATTAATTAATAAATAACAACGCCCCAATACAGGTGAAATGGAAGCAATATGTGATTAGGCGGTATATCTCCTTAGCACCACCTTCTGTCCTCCCCTTACTTGTGTATCTTATCCCCCCTCCACCTTCCTCCCCTCCCCCCCTTTTTCCCTCCACTTCCCCTCTCCTCATTTATACTATATTTTCCATCCCCTACTTTCTACTAATCATCACTCCCGCCTCAAATACGTTTAGTCACCCTCCTACCTCCCTCCGCCATCCTACATGCACAAGAGACGGCCCTGTCTCGCCAGTATCTCGAGAGATATTCGAGAGGGTGGACCTATGTCGAGCTCCCTCACACATCCCTCTCACCACTCCTGTTACAAATATAATTTTTGTTCACTAGATATTTTGTCTGGTTCTTCATTGTTCACATGTTCATTATACAAGTACAATATGCACATACAGTATGTACCAGTGATATTGCTTTATATGGTAAATTCAACAAATGTCGGAATTGAAGCTAAATCTTTTGCACTGGGAAGTGTTTAAAAAATATGCCTGTCACAGCTGCTGAGTTAAATCTGATGCACAGGAAAGTGAACTTAGATGCAAAATATCTTCACCCACAGTATAATTAGTGAGTGGAATAAGCTCCCTAATGAAGTTATAGACAATGGCTCAATAGACAAAACAAAAAAAGAAGAAGAATGAATAAAAAAAGTGACTCATATCATAGAGATGTTGGTCTGGAGTAGATAATGATTACTGATGAAACATCCTGGCTGAAATTAACACTGTTTTCAGGTGAAAGGAACAGAAGGGAGAAAGAGGAACACAAATAGTAAAGGTACACATGCCATTTCTTGTTTATTTCTAACCATTCTATAAATTCCTTCAGGCAATTTCCAACCCCTGCAAGGTTATTCACTTCCAACTGTTTTCATGCATGGCAAATTGCCGGAGGGAGTGGAAGGTCGGGATAGTGCGGAAGGTGGGGAAAGGGCCTTGACTATCCATTCCTTCCACTTTCCCTTACTCTCAAGATTGCTATCTTTACTAGGATTAAGTACTGGCCACCTCCAGGATCGTAAGATCTGTGTAGCTAGTGTATCTATGTAAATCTCTCTCTCTCTCTCTCTCACCCCGCCCCTGCCTCGCCCCTCCAAAAGTTGCGCCATTAGCATGCAAAACAGGCGGTATTAGTACTGGCTGAGGGAGGGCCACGGAGTCCAAGGGGTAATATCAATTTCTCGGGTAGAAGGGAAGGCAGAGGAAGTTGCTGGAAGTAGAGGAAGAGAGAGAGAGAGAGAGAGCGTGAGCGTGTATGTGTGTGAAGTATTACACAATATTACAGAGTTACCCAGGATGCAAATTTCTTGCGGAACTTACTAAGCAGTTCGGCCTTAAATCTAGGTTAGTAGGTGTTACAAAGTGGAATACAAGAATATCAATGCAGAAAGCTTCCCTTCCGTACCCACTACTTCCACCGACTTTTATCTCAAAGTGAAAATAACCTTTGAGATGCACAGTCAGTGAAATATTTCGTACCAAAATACCTTAATTTATTCGAATCGTTTACCTCTTTATAGATTATGATTATTTTTAACATCGACAATCGTCTTTTGTTATATATTCATTAAAGCTCTTCAATTTGCATAATTACTGTTATGCGACACTATAATTTAAAAAACTTTATAATAGTTTATTTCCACCTTAGGTAAGCTCAGAACTGTAAATACTCAACTGGTACATAACTTACTTTAATATCACAAATCTCATATCAATCACCACCAATGTCACAGAATACACAGTTTCGGTACATACGTTTTATTTCTAAGTTAGCTAGGGTACAAACATGGAACAAATTGATCGAGTCTCATCTATATAGAGATTAGCTCGATATAATCATATAATAATAATACAATAAATATGAATAATTCTGATTAACCCGGCAGCTGCAGGAAGACTCATAAGATGTTCTACTGGGCAGCTGCGGAGAGACTCATAAGATCATAGGCCTAAAAAAAACATTTAAAACACCCCAGTGGCACTAAAAAAAAACAATTTGTGTTGAGGTGAGATAATTTCCCTCCATTACTTCTACCACTCCTACACATGTGTCACCCCCCCTTTTTCCCCCCTCCTCAATTATCAGGTATTTTCTCTATTATTCCCGATATTTATCGAGTATTTTTGTGGGTGGACGGGTGTGAGAGAGAGAGGAGGGTGGAGGAGTGTCAATCCGACCCTCCAACCCTCCCCTGGCCTCTCAGTGCTATGCGAGAGCCGGTCTGGGCCAGATTACGACTGCGGGGCTAAAATATACAATTTTCACCAGCCAATTGCTGTTACCACTTGTTTTAATGCTTTCCCAAGTTCATATGTTCATATTAAAAGTAAAATAGGTGCATATGGATTAGTATTAATTATATATATGGTAAATTGATGATTTTAGTGAGGAATGAATCAGAATACCTTCGCACTGCGGGCATTTTCAAATACCATACCTGCGCAGCTTAGAGGTTCATATTCTGACAGGAATAACATAAAATCATGAAATAGTACATGTAAAGATACACAAAGTTACTACATTAAATCACAATATAAATAAACAGAGAGGTTAGTCTCAAAACAATAAATGGTATCCTGATGGTAAACTGGCAACCGCGAGGGGATTAGCCGATAAAAGGTAGATGTTAGTTACTGCGAAGCATACATACAGAACTGAGGTTTTATGGATAATAAGATACCAAATGACAAAACGAATTATTTTTACATTAATTCAGTGAATAGAAGATATAAATCTTAATTAACTCAAAGAGTCACAATAATTAATATAAATTTAATGAGGTAGTAAATAATTATAATAGCCTGTATGCGGGGCTAAAATTCTCGTCGAGGAGAAGTTAACGCAACGTGAAAATTATAGGAGTTTAATCTGACAGTGTGGTAATCCCGACACTGACTTACGGAAGCGAAGCATGGACGTTGGTTGAGAGACTCAGACCAAGAGTGAGAGCAGTGGAAATGAATTACTTAAGGAGTGCGTGCGGAGTTACATGGAGGGATAGACAGACTAATGAGGAAGTAAGAAGGAGGTGTGGTGTGGAGGTAGATGTGCTGGAAAGTGTGAAAAGGAACAACTTGAGATGGTTCGGCCATATGGAACATATGGAAAGCGAGAGAATGACTAAGAGCGTGTACGAGAGCGAGGTGGAGGGACAGAGAGGGAGAGGTAGACCGAATGAGAGGTGGAAGGATGGAGTGAGGAAGTACATGAACGAAGGCGGTGCTGGTTGGGGGGAGGGGCGTCGACTGACTGGGGACAGAGGTGCATGGGGGCGGTTCGTTCGTGGCCACCCCTTCGGGGATCACGGCGTCAGGCAATAGATAGATAGATAGATAATCTTTAACTCAAACAATGCTTAAACTGAGTTTGAAGTCAGGAAGCGTAATTTTTTATATAGTCTAACTAGGATACAAATAAACACTCTCTGTGAACACTTATACATGCAATCGCGTACCCAGCTAATAATAACACATACAATAAGATCTTATTGAGTGTTCACTGGACTTTACGTATAATGTGCATGTATATATCCCGAACGAATATATGTATAGCTCTTATACGGAATATAAGAAACTATATCCCAGAATTATATATATATTAATCCCACATATAGAGTTTGTTCTGGTTTCTCAAAACGAGTGGCGATGGCTAGGAGAAGGAGAGAATTAATCATCTCTAAGATGACGTTAAATTGAACACTAACATTATCTTATATAACCCTTCGCAAATTATCATCAAAAAACTTTATCGAACGAAAGGCACTTAATTTGATTCAGGTAAAGATGTAGGAGCCCATAAGAGAACTGGTCACACGATCTGGGAGCGTCCTCTTCACACACTCTCACTAGAAGATGCACTTTCTAGCTCACCTACACCAATTTCTTCGGGATCACTAACACAGCCACTTGTAGATACTTTTAAGGGAATTTTGGCTAACCCCTATGGAAGTATGTTCCAAATCGAATATTCCAGCTATTAAGCACGTTCGCCCCGAGAGGAGAGGGACCCGAAAGTGGATCCGATTTTGCCTACAAAATTCTTGGCTCAGGCAGATAATGTTCCGTTTTAATTCAGGTGTCTGGTTTGGGCGTTTCGGAATATGAGAGGCATGAGAATTATAGTGTTTTATTATTGCTGAGGTTATTAAGGTTCTTAAAATTATGATTATATATTGTGACAAAGGTGAACACATTCTTTATTTATTAAAATTAGATTGATGGATGAAGAAGCTTTGATGTATGGGTGATCTATTTTTTATTAATTTCACCACACCACCAAACACCTCCAATGAAATTACTGAAAGCATATATGTGATCCACCGGGATAATTGAATTACAGTTTTGGATGTCTACAGGTATTTGGCACGTTATATGGAATGGATTTATTATGAGGGGTAATATGAGGAGTGTATTGGTTTATTCCCTTAGTGATTGTAGTTGTAGGTATTATACTCTGGTTGAATATGCAGGAATTGAGGAGCTTGGTGCCGTAATCGCATAAACATCTCTGCATCGTAGTCCAGGTCTGGCTCAGGCAGGGATTTCTCGCCTTGGGCAGGGAGCGGCCATTTTTTATCCCGCGGTTGGAGGTGCTTAAGGTGAGGGAGTGGCCCATGTTGGCCCACTGGGGCTTTGTTTACCTTGAGGTTGGTGGTAGGGGAACTTTGCATTGGTCTCTCTCTGCATTGGATGGAAGCAATGCGGCATTGTCATGGTTGTGGCTTTTCCAAGTACGGGAGCAGGTTCTGTAGACGTTTTGGCTCATTATGTTCGAGCCCCGTCATCTCACCATCGTCGTCCATAAAAAGACTCGCCCTCGAGCTTGGAATAAGTCTGCTTTTGGATGACTTCAGATCGGATGCCAGAGGGTTGGGTTGGTGAGGGATCTGCTGGCGGGCTGCTTGGAGTTGTAGGTGTGGAAGTGGTGCAGGTGCAGGGTTTGCAGGTATCTGGTGGTGCGGGCAAGTAAGGCAGGTGGCTGTGTGGTGGTGGTAGAACGGCGGCTAGATCTTGTACATTGTGGCTGTGAGATCAGAGGAGGAGAAGCGGTTAAAGGATGGTGATTACGTAATTGTGTTGGTTGAGGTTTGGAGAGGGGGAGACTTGGGAGGGGGGATGATTTAGCTGTAGGGTCTTTTACTGGATAAGGAAGAGTAGATATGGTTGTGGAAGGGGATGGAGACGGAAGGTTATGGGAGGTAGGGTTAGATGATTTTCGAATGTGATTTGGTAGACGAGAGGAACATTTTTGAGGGGGAATATTAGGGGGAGATTCAGTGGTATTTGGAATGAGGGAAAGTGAAGAGAAAGTGGCTTGAGAGTTGGGTGATGGAGACAGTGTGGGAAGTTTTGAATTGGTGGAGGGTGTGATGGTGGAGGAAGTGGTGGGAAGGAGGGGCTTAGATGGTGGCGGGAGGTGCTTAGGAGCGTCAAGGTCAGGTGGTTTAGCGCGGAAGGAGTCCGATGTTATTGTTGTTGTTAAGGTAGGGGGGGAAGAGGAATTTTATGGTGGAAGGGTTTTTAAGGGAGAAGGAAGAGTAGCTGGGTTGTTAGAAGTATAAGGAAGTTTAGGTGAGGTAGAAGTAGAAGGTATGCGAATGAGTTAAGTGTTAACTGTAGAGCGTTTTAGGGGAGACGTAGGGGTAGATGTGGTGTTGGAAGAAGGAGTATTTGTAGTAAAGTTAGAAGTGGACGGTTTGTGCATGATTTTAGGTTTAATTATAGAGGGTTGTGAGAGAGTGGTAGAGGTAGAGGTAGAGGGTTTTATGACTGGCTTTGGAAGACGTTTTTTAGGTATAGTAGGTGGTGAATCAGTAGAGGGACTAAGGGAAGGGGAAGTTGGTTGGGTAGTTGGGTAGTAGGTGAAGGGGCAAGCTTCGGACGAGGCGGAAGTGAGGGTGGTGGTGGGGGCAAGTTTTGATGACGGATTTTGCGGTAGCGTAGGGTTTGGAGGTCCAGTACATCTCGTGAAATTTCTTAAGGAGTTTTGCGAGGCCTAGATGAATACCGTCATGGGAGTGGAGAGACCGCATGATGTCTTTGGCTGCGTCGTATCTTACGACAGTTTTGCGTTATTGAGCATCTCCAACCCAAGAGTGAAACACTATTCATATACTTTCTGCTATTCAACTGCTGAGCTCTGGAACTCTCTCCCAGAATCAGTCTTTCCCTCTTCTTATGATTTAAATTACTTCAAACTCTGTGTGTCCAGGCAATTTAGCTCGAACGTCCCTTGATTTTGGCCCTGTCACTCTTTCAAAACTGGGTGAGGCACTCGCTGCAGGCAGTTATGCCTTTTGTCTCCTCATTCACATACAAAAAGATTTTGGCTAACCCCTACGGAAGTATGTTCTGAATCGAATATTCCAGCTATTAAGCACGTTCGCCCCGAGAGGAGAGGTACCCGAAAGTGGATCCGATTTTGCTTACCAAATTCTTGGCTCAGGCAAGTAATGTTCCGTTTTAATTCAGGCGTCTGGTTGGGGCGTTTCAGAATATGAAAGGCATGAGAATTATAGTTTTTTATTAATGCTGAGGTTATTTAAGGTACTTAAAATTATGATACATATAACTGTGTCATTATTTGTATTATTTTTTCAAAGGTGAACACATTCTTTATTTATTAAAATTAGATGGATGGATGAAGAAGCTTTGATGTATGGGTGATAATTGAGTTACAGTTTTGGATGTCTACAGGTATTTGGCACGTTAAATGGAATGGATTTATTATGAGGGGGAATATGAGGATTGTATTTGTTTATTCCCTTAGTGGTTGTAGTTGTAGGTATTATACTCTGGTTGAAAACGCGGGAATTGAGGAGGTTGGTGCTGTAGTCGCATAAACATCTCTTCATCGTAGTCCAGGTCTGGCTCGGGCAGGGAATTCTCACCTCGGGCAGGAAGCGACCATTCTTTATTTCGCGGTTGGAGGGGATTAAGGTGAGGGAGCGGCCCATGTTGGACCACACAGGTAGTGGGGCTTTGTTTACCTTGAAGTTGTAATGGTGGTAGGGCAACTTATACATTGGTCTCTCTCTGCATTGGATGGAAGCAATGCGGCATTGTGATTGTTGTGGCTTTTCCAAGTACGAGAGCAGGTTCTGGTGACGTTTTGGCTCATTATGTTCGAGCCCCGTCATCTCAATTACTATTAATTGTACGCAGATTAGTATCAACTTGAATATAACAAAAATATTGAACTTCATATATCTCTAAATTAGCTAACTTCTCAATCTTCGTTTCTTTAATGAAAACAAATTATATGTTTTGTCTCCTTACATTGATGGTATCAGGTATCTCGGTGTGTGCTGCACCAACCTAAAGTTTTCTGTCTTTACTGAGAGATGAAACCTACGTCATTTTGAAGATGTGATATAAAAAGAAATTGTATATAATGGTGATTTGATTACTCCGTTTATCCTTGTTTTGCTTAGATGAGTTTATTCAGTTTAGGAAATGTCCGTGTTCTGTATAGTAATGACCCAACGTATAATATTTTATCGGCGTAGGACACACAAATATCATCCTTCCTCATAGTATTTTTAATTAAAAAGGCAGTTGAGATCTCAACATCAGAACATGACCACCAATAATACTTTACACATACACAATCAGATAGTAGCCACTTGTATATACAATTTATACCTGTGAATGTTTTATTCATATGTATTTTGAATCGTAGCTATCGTGGAATACGATAGTTAGTGCAATAATTTGTCCATATTCTATGATACGGTAAGATACTGTGCTGCCAGAACAACCCTTGCTTCTTCACTGATGTTTATGTTAATTGCAGTCTTATACGTAAATTACATTTGTAAATATGATGATAGTATATCGCCAACCCTCTACTGTATTATATGCTATTTCTATATATACGGAAGTTGTAGTAATCGTATTAGCATAATATTGTAGTACGAAAATTTGGACAGCCGATGAGGCAGCTAATTGAGCTTCTACCCAGCAGCTGTACCCTCAGATGTATTCGCATAGCCATACAGGTAACACCTTCTCTGCATCCTTCTCAGATGCGGCAGTTCAATTCCATAAGTTTCAAATATCTTAGTCATCTCCTTTATAATTCCTTTCTTCTTTAGTTGTAGCGAGGTATACACCAGCTACACGTTTCTTCTTGTCTATTCCAGCCACTTACTTATTCCTCTGCTAGTCACTTGAGTTTAGCGGTCCGTGGTCCGACTTTAATAATTACCGAGGTTCTGGTTAGGCCAGTATGTGTTCATCAGCGATATAGCAAAGGCATTTCTAATGGTGAAATGGCTTGCAGAGGATCAAGATGTTATACGCTTCCTTTGGTTAAATATTGTTAATGATTCTCAGAGTCCAGTAGTAGAGTGCCAGTTCAAAGTAGCATTGTTTGGGGCCACATGCTCGCAGTTTTTGCTCAACGCCACAACCACCATCAAGAAACACCTGGATGCTGCTGACGAAGACACTGATAAAATTACTTATGATCTGTACATAGATAATTTTCAAGGGTCCAGTGATAATCAAGAAGAATTATTACAAACTTATTGGCAAGCTCAAAGTTTTGTTTACAGAGGCCCATTTATATTTACGCGAGTGGGCAAGATTCGGCAACTATAATTAATATATCAGAAGAGTAACCTGGATGTTGTGTTATAGTACCAACACCATAAATAATATGAAGGGTGAACTCTACAATAATTGTCATAGCATCAATGCAAAACAATTTAATTAAAGACGCTTAAGTAACTGTAACAAAATGGGTTCAAGCAGAAACCTTTCCTCAAGAAGTAGGAACACTAAGTAGCTTTAAAATGTGCAAAATTACAAATCTAGTTCATCAAATGTAACTGCATCTGGATAAAAGCTTGATCAGGTGTGTGGGAAGATTGAAATGGCCAGATGTGGATAGGGACAAAAATTCTCATACAGATGATGACCAAATAATTATCCTATTACAGACTTATTGGCGACACATATGCATGAATAAGTAGCGCAGTACTGGATTTACCATGTTGTATCTTAAATTGACAGGTAAACCATAATAATTATACAGTATATGGCTAGATATACTCCATGGTCAGACACTTAGCTAGGTCCACCTGTACTGATATTAGGAAGCTTGTCTGTCTGCCTGGTGCCGGGGTTGGGAAGGTGTTAGAGGAAATTGATTACATCATGAAAGATATTGGAGATAGCCCCATTATCTGTCTCAGTACAGGGAGCAATGATGTTGGTAAAGGTAGGACGGAAGTACTGCTTCGGCAGTACAGGGAGGTGTTAGATAAAGTTAGGAGGAAGGGAGGCATACCTGTAGTACACAGTATCTTGCCACGGAGAGGGGTCAGCAAGGAATGGTCATCTAGGGCAATTGGTATCAATTGTCGGCTGGAAAAATACTGTAATGCAAATGCAATACCATTCCTTGATAACTGGACCCGTTTCTATGGTAAAAATCAGTTGTACGCACAGGACGGGGTTCATCTTTCTCGGCTAGGGGTGGCAAATTTAGCTAGGTCAATAGATAGGATTGTCGCGGGGTTTCGCTGAAAATAAAGCCTGAGAATATGAGTAAGAATAATTGTCTAGATAGGGTAAATTGCCGTACTGGTAGATCAGTTAGGAATAGAAAATATCAGTCACAGGATTTTAATTGTACTGCTAGTAGAAATACTAAAGGTGTAACAGAAGATGGGAATTCAGTTAGAAATAAAGGTAAATCCGATACCAGTAAAATTAATTCATTGCGATTATATTATACAAACTGTAGGAGTTTATGTAACAAAATGGATGAACTTAGAGCACTTGTTAGCAACGAAAATATAGACATTATAGCACTGACTGAAACATGGATTAATACAGAATCAAGACATTTTTTAGCAGAATTCCATATACCAGGATATAGTTTGTTTAAACGCGACCGAACAAGTAGGAGGGGCGGCGGAATAGCAGTGTTTGTCAGGAGTTCTTTAAAAAGCTGTATTAAATCAGGTATTAGACTAAATACTGATAACGAAAGTGTTTGGGTTGAGGTTAGCGAAGGTAGTGAGACCATAATTATTGGAGTTATTTATAGACCACCAAATATGAGTAGAAACGAAGGTACAGCTTTATGGCAGTAAGTGAAAATAGCTTCAAGGTTTAGCAATGTGTGTATTATAGGGGATTTTAATTTTCCGAATATTGATTGGCAGCATCAAATCGGCGACTCAGATTCAAAAGAGTTTATTGAGGCGGTACAGGATAGTTTTTTATTTCAATTCATAGACTCGCCTACTAGAGGTAATAATATCCTCGATTTAGTTCTCAGTAATAATGAACAAATGATAAATAATGTAGAGATAGGAGACCAACTAGGAAATAGTGATCATAAATCAATTTATTTTAACATACAATGGACAGGAAAGGCTAAAGAGAATACGACACTTATCCCAGATTTCAGAAAAGCCAATTATGGTGGATTAAGACGAGCCTTAAGAGTCGATCCTATGGTTAAACTATTAAGTGGACCCAGGTGCGCTAATGAACATACTCTCTCTCAGATACCTGTCTTAACTCAGGATAATTTGACAGCTACATATAATAATTTTATTTCTTCACTCCACAATGCGCAAAATAAATATATCCCCAAAAGAAAATTTAGATCAACACAGAACCAACCCAAATGGATGAATAATAGACTATTAGACCTTCTAGGAAAAAAGAGAGGAATATATCGAAAAATAAAGAAAGGCGAAATTCACCTACTAGCTTACTATCAGAATCTATCAAGAGAGGTTAAAAAATGTATAAGGACAGACAAAAGAAATTATGAAATCAGGATAGCCAATGACTCAAAAAATAACCCTAAGGCTTTTTACCAGCTATATAAATCTAAAGTTAGAGATAAAATAGGCCCCCTTAAAACTTCGATAGGAGAAATGACAGAAAATGATTTAGAAATGTGCAGTACATTAAATAGTCAGTTTCTATCCGTTTTCACTAATGAAAATTTGGCACAGATTCCAGAAGTCCGTAAGGTATATAGAGATAGTATAGAAAATAGGTTAAGTACGGTTACTATAAGTAGAAATGATGTGCTTAAGGAAATTGACAGACTGAAACCTCAGAAATCGCCTGGTCCCGATGAGGTATATGCCAGAGTATTAAAAGAATGCAGAGATGAGTTAAGTTACCCATTAACATTTATTTTTAACAATTCATTAGAAACAGGTATAGTTCCAGAAGCTTGGAAGCTTGCAAATGTAGTTCCGATTTTCAAAAAAGGTGATAAATCAATAGCATCCAATTACCGTCCCATTAGTCTCACTTCAATCATAGGAAAGCTACTAGAGTCAATTATTGCTAGGAAAATGAGAAACCACTTAGATACATTTAACTTAATCAATTCTTCTCAGCATGGATTCACACAGGGACGTTCTTGCCTTACTAATTTGCTTAGTTTTTTCTCAGAGGTATATGAAGCAGTAGATAATGACAAGGCATACGATATTATATATTTAGATTTCAGTAAAGCTTTCGACAGAGTCCCTCATGAAAGATTGATGAGAAAGGTTGAGGCACATGGAATAGGTTGGGCGTTGTTGGGATGGATTAGGTCATGGCTAATTGGTAGGAAACAGAGAGTCAGCATAAATGGTACCAAGTCAGAGTGGGGAGCAGTCAAAAGTGGTGTCCCCCAGGGATCGGTATTAGGTCCCCTGTTGTTTCTTATATACATAAATGACCTAGATTTAGGTATAACTAGTAGGATAAGTAAATTCGCAGACGATACTAAAATGGGGAGATCAATTGATTCAGATAGCGATATAGAGTGCCTCCAAAGGGATCTAGATACCTTACAAATGGTCAGTAAATTGGCAGATGAAGTTTAACATTGACAAATGCAAGGTATTAAAGATAGGGAAGATGCAAACAAATGTTAAATATAAACTAGCTAATTTAGAATTAGAAAATTCAGACTGCGAGAAAGATCTAGGTGTGTTTGTTAGCAATGATTTGAAGCCTAGAAAACAGTGTATAGGCGTTCGTAATAAGGCAAACAGGATTCTCGGGTTCATCTCTAGGAGTGTGAGTAACAGAACTGCTGATGTTATCTTAAAACTTTACTTGTCATTAGTGAGACCCCATATGGATTATGCTGTCCAATTTTGGTGTCCTTATTACAGAATGGACATAGATTCATTGGAGAGAGTACAGCGTAGAATGACAAAAATGATCCATAATATTAGAAATCTTCCGTATGAAGAAAGGTTGAAGAAATTAAGTTTACATTCGTTAGAGAGACGCAGAGTTAGAGGGGATATGATAGAGGTGTTCAAGTAGGTTAGTGGGATAAACAAAGGGGACATGACAAATGTACTAAAGCTCAGTGATAGCGAAAGAACTCGTACCAATGGTTTCAAATTAGATAAATTTCGTTTCAGAAAAGATATAGGCAAATATTGGTTTGGTAACAGAGTTGTAGATGGGTGGAATGGACTACCAAGTGCTATAGTGGGATCTAAAACTGTAGGGAGCTTTAAGATAAAATTGGATAAGCATATGGACGAGAAGGGTTGGGTGTGAAGGGGGATCAGCCGGGTTGGGCCAATCAGCGCTCTGCAGACCCCCATAATCCTGCGTTAATCTCTAACCGTTTTGGTAAGATGATCCTCAGGGTATTAGAGTGTTGAGCCTATAATTGGGCTTTGTAATTGATTTGGGGTTGTGTGGGACAGGGATCTGCCTTGCTTGGGCCAGTCGGCTTTCTGCAGACTCCCATTTTCTTATGTTCTTATGTTCTTATATGGAGATTTATGGTTACTCACATATTTCAAAATACTGTAGTTGCCGGTGGAAGTGTATAGGAATAATGAGGGTTAAATGAGGGCAACAATGAGGGCTATCGTTAAATATATTATGTTATCAGGTTTGTTATACTTTGTGATACTTGTTGCTATGGAGCAGGCCAATATTTTGCTAATATATGGATTCATTAGGTGAACTCTTTTAACATGATAGCTTGCATGTTACAGTATATATCTGATTAACATTAGACAGTGTTGTTCAGCAAAGGAAACCTTTTCTCACCAATTGTGTATGAGTAGCTAAAAAAGAAACAATTTCAACAGTTATAAATTCCCGATTCTATTTTACAAAATTACTATTTGCAACAAAATATTGATATCTCTCATTGACAAAGATTAAAACGTTATTCTACCATTCAAAGTGGTTTATTGTACTTGTATACAATCGTAAATGGGTAGTGTTTGGTGTAGTAAATGAGAGTTTAACAGTGGGTTGCCAGCTGTGCCAATCTCAGCCGTGAAAATGTGTGTTTTTCTCTTTTTCCTTTTCCCACAGTTATTGGCTCGCTGTTTTTCTATTTGTGCACCAAAATGTAAGTGTTATATGTCTTGTTTGTTTAAAGATAATCAGATGTGTTATATTTGATTTATTCTGATTGATGTATTAAGGCTTCTTTATGATTTTATAATATGTGTTGTTTTGTCTATGTAATAAGTATATATAGCCGTCAGTGTCATATTATATGCTGCTAATTTAGTACATTTAATTAAATGTGCTACCATTGTGAACGTTTGTCTCATAATATAATGAAAATGTGTTATTCATTCTGAGTTTTCCACATGTGAGCTTCGTAATGTGGGAGTAGCTAAACAATAATAATTGTTTTGTCCCCTTTCTGCTTAATTAAACAAAGCACACTAATGTACTTACTCCTAGTTGCTGGTTTTATTTACCGAAGAATAACTCGAGTTGGGAGAAGAATTGCAATACAAATATTTAATCCTTCACATTCTAATATTTCGAGCTAGATATAATTGATCCTCTAATACCCTGTGTTCTTTCTAACTCAAACAGTTTGATAATGGAGCAATTATATTAGTCGTTCTCTTTCAATTAAATTCTACAAAATTATGAATGTACAGACCATTTGAGAAGGAGCATTATATTGACAATGTTTCACAGATAGCTTCTTCAGGTCACTTGCGAAACGTTGACAATAAATTGCTCCTCTGCGAATGGCGTTTCTATTCATTGTGTCAAATTTTCAAAGTTAATTTAACACTACAAAATTGTATTTGGGAATTCGTATAGCACTAATGTTATTGCATTATATACTACAATCTTAGTTATATCTTTTGCGAATAATATGATTATACTTCCACTTGTACACAAACTGGCCATTACTACAAGATACCTGGTGTGATTGTCGTTCTTATAATTGTAAAACCTGAGATTGGCTGGAAAATACCCTAAACAATCAAATTAGTTAGATTTTTACATACATACATACTAAAGACTGAGTCACTCCTAAAACGTGTGGTTTCAGACTCGACTCATTATGGCGACAGTCCAGGCAACACTGTTCTAAGCTTCTTCTATTCTCAAGTTTTCAAGGTTTAAACATCCATGCACATGTGTGTGTGTATATCTATCTATCTAAATATATATATATATATATATATATATATATATATATATATATATATATATGTATATATATATATATATATATATATATATATATATGTTGGTAAAGCCAGGTAATAAATTTTCTTTAATACATACGAGGTTGAAAGAAATGGCAATTTCTGCGTTGGAAATTTTATTATTCAAAGTTTCCAGGTCTCTGATGAGTTTTCGCTGGGTGGCAGGAAGTAGATGAAGGAGATTAGCAAAATTCATGGTGGTACAGGGTTACATTAAAGTACATGAAGATACAGGATATACAACGCGTTTCACTGGACAACCAGCATTATCAAGTAAGGAAGGAATTATATAAAAGGTAAACAGGAAGGGTATATATAGAGGGTGGAGGATCAGAGGAGGCGGAAAACAGGGGGCAAAAGTCTGCTATTGGTGGAAGGGTAAACTAGGAGAGAGAAAGGGGGTAACCGCTTCACGCATGCGCACTGGATGCGGGATGGTGGTCAGTAGGTGGGGTCGAAGCTGATTGGCTGCGTGTCGAGGGGCGTGGCCTAAGTTGTGTGGCGCCTGCAGAAGACGAAGCTGAAGGAGGTAGCGCGGGGGGCTGCGTCAAGGGCACCGGGGGCGAGGAGGGGTGTTAGGTCCTGTAGGGTAGTGCCTTTTGGCAGAAGGAAGGATCTAAAGGTCCAGAGTTTGGTTGTTGATGTTGGGATGTAAGGCTTGGATATATAAAGCTTCGAGTATAGGTAATCTCCTTGGGTCACTTTCTTTATCGAGTATGGTGGTGTGTTTCTCTAACTCGTTGCGTGTGAGGTGAGGGTGGTTAGGGGTGAGATAGTGGTCTTTGATGGCTCCAGCCTGAAGGTGAAGAGTTAACCGACGTGAAAGGCGAGTCTGCGTCATACCAATATAGGAATGAGGTCCACAGTCCTCATAATTACAGGTATGTTGGTAAATGACGTGATCGTCGGTCATCGGGCTCTTTATCTTGGTGGAGGCTGGTTTGTTGCGGAGAACGAGGTTGGAGGTCTTGGGGGATTTGTAATAAATTATTAATTTGATTTTGTTTTCCGGGTTGGTTGGGTGGACATGCTTGGAGATTATTTCTTTTAAGACGGCCTCGTCATTTTTGTGTTCAGAGGGCATGTAATTGCGGTAGAAGATCTTAATTTCATTGGGGGGGTCAATGTTGGGAGGGCTTGGGGTGTACCATTTTTCAAGATGGTGGGTGATGGTGCTGGAGATGTCGGAGTTGGAGTATCCGTTATTTACTAAAACTTGGGATAGTCTTTCTAGTTCCTGGTGGGTGTCGGCCCAGGTAGAGCAGTGCGTGAGGGCTCTCCTAACATAGGCGGAGATGGAGGATAGAAGATAACGGCGGGGGCATTCACTATCGCCGTTGAGGCATTGTCCTGTGTTGTACATTAAACCAACTAACACAGGACAATGCCTCAACGGCGATAGTGAATGCCCCTGCCGTTATCTTCTATCCTCCATCTCCGCCTATGTTAGGAGAGCCCTCACGCACTGCTCTACCTGGGCCGACACCCACCAGGAACTAGAAAGACTATCCCAAGTTTTAGTAAATAACGGATACTCCAACTCCGACATCTCCAGCACCATCAACCACCATCTTGAAAAATGGTACACGCAAAGCCCTCCCAACATTGACCCCCCCAATGAAATTAAGATCTTCTACCGCAATTACATGTCCTCTGAACACAAAAATTACGAGGCCGTCTTAAAAGAAATAATCTCCAAGCATGTCCACCCAACCAACCCGGAAAACAAAATCAAATTAATAATTTATTACAAATCTCCCAAGACCTCCAACCTCGTTCTCCGCAACAAACCAGCCTCCACCAAGATAAAGAGCCCGATGACCGACGATCACGTCATTTACCAACATACCTGTAATTATGAGGACTGTGGACCTCATTCCTATATTGGTATGACGCAGACTCGTCTTTCACGTCGGTTAACTCTTCACCTTCAGGCTGGAGCCATCAAAGACCACTATCTCACCCCTAACCACCCTCACCTCACACGCAACGAGTTAGAGAAACACACCACCATACTCGATAAAGAAAGTGACCCAAGGAGATTACCTATACTCGAAGCTTTATATATCCAAGCCTTACATCCCAACATCAACAACCAAACTCTGGACCTTCAGATCCTTCCTTCTGCCAAAAGGCACTACCCTACAGGACCAAACACCCCTCCTCGCCCCCCGGTGCCCTTGACGCAGCCCCCCGCGCTACCTCCTTCAGCTTCGTCTTCTGCATGCGCCACACAACTTAGGCCACGCCCCTCGACACGCAGCCAATCAGCTTCGACCCCACCTACTGACCACCATCCCGCATCCAGTGCGCATGCGTGAAGCGGTTACCCCCTTTCTCTCCTAGTTTACCCTTCCACCAATAGCAGACTTTTGCCCCCTGTTTTCCGCCTCCTCTGATCCTCCACCCTCTATATATACCCTTCCTGTTTACCTTTTATATAATTCCTTCCTTACTTGATAATGCTGGTTGTCCAGTGAAACGCGTCGTATATCCTGTATCTTCATGTACTTTAATGTAACCCTGTACCACCATGAATTTTGCTCATCTCCTTCATCTACTTCCTGCCACCCAGCGAAAACTCATCAGAGACCTGGAAACTTTGAATAATAAAATTTCCAACGCAGAAATTGCCATTTCTTTCAACCTCGTATGTATTAAAGAATATATATATATATATATATATACAGTACATAAAGTATCGAGATAAAAATAATAGATAATCTAATGACCTGCTCATCACTTCATTTTTCCCTTCTCAAAATATGTAAGATACGAGAAGGGAAGTAGCGTAAGTTTTATTTTTCCCAAAGTTTAACTTAAGAACCAAATTGCCAAATTAATCAATAAATAGTACATATGATGTCACTTATATTTAAACTTATCATATGGGCATATATAGTAGATGACAAAGAAGAAGTATGCAATGAGACCTCCACACTTCACAAGCTCAATATTCCACAAACAGTAACAACATGGGGTACAACGATAAGAGGGAGGTATGGACAATATTCCACAAACAGTAACATCATGGGGTACAACGATAAGAGGGAGGTATGGACAATATTCCACAAACAGTAACAACATGGGGTACAACGATAAGAGGGAGGTATGGACAATATTCCACAAACAGTAACAACATGGGGTACAACGATAAGAGGGAGGTATGGACAATATTCCACAAACAGTAACAACATGGGGTACAACGATAAGAGGGAGGTATGGACAATATTCCACAAACAGTAACAACATGGGGTACAACGATAAGAGGGAGGTATGGACAATATTCCACAAACAGTAACAACATGGGGTACAACGATAAGAGGGAGGTATGGACAATATTCCACAAACAGTAACAACATGGGGTACAACGACAAGAGGGAGGTATGGACAATATTCCACAAACAGTAACAACATGGGGTACAACGATAAGAGGGAGGTATGGACAATATTCCACAAACAGTAACAACATGGGGTACAACGATAAGAGGGAGGTATGGACAATATTCCACAAACAGTAACAACATGGGGTACAACGATAAGAGGGAGGTATGGACAATATTCCACAAGCAGTAACAACATGGGGTACAACGATAAAAGGACAATCAGATGGGGGCCAAAGCAGAAAAGACAATAATAATAGGTTTACAAGTTGGCAACCACAGCCCAGGTGATAAGAAAAATAGGTCTACATGATGATGGCAATAACATCTACAATAACAACAATATATCTACAAAATGGCAATCATAACACAGACGATAACAACACTAGGGGTAAAAGATGGCAGATACAGCATAGGTGATAATAACAATAGGTGTACAAGATAACAACCACAACAGAAGCAACACAAATAATAGGTCTATAAGATGGCAGCCAAAATACAAACGATAACAACAATAGGTCTCTCTCCAACACCCCTTCTCCCCTCTCTACACGCTTCAGAAAAATAGGACAAGTAGAATGTAAATAAGAGGTGCCGTTGCAAAGGCTTATCCCTCAATACTTCATCTGATCTGATCTGAGGTCTACATGATGGAGGCCACAATGAAGAATACCTTAATAATTGTGCTACAGTGTCAACCATAACGATAACAGGTGTACAATATGGCGGGTGGCGGGTGGCGGGGTGGTGGCGGGTGGCGGGGTGGTGGCGGGTGGACAGGAAGTAAGTGTACACGCCCAGGGCAGCTTTAACAGGGTGGCCGGGCGGGGAAACACCAACACAAAACACAATACTCACATACACTATTATACACACATCACCTTCTAGGGCACACACACACGTCACCTTCTTGGATACACACACATGTACTGCACATAAACTACAGATATATGTGTTTATGCAGAAATCTGTAATCACAGGTATGTTCTATTCTGTCCACAATACACAAATCTGCACGGAAAAGATCATGTATATTCACTTACATACATACATGAACACATAGTTACACGTACACACGCACATAATATGTGTAGTGACAACAGTTAGGAGATATTTTAATGAAATGTATATATTTGGTACTGCAAACATGAGTATCATGTTCGATCGTTGAAAACTTATATAACTCAAATACGTGTGTTAATAAGAGTACACAATTATGCACATATCTTCATTCAAATATACAAATACATAAGTTCATACACAATCGGATCAACATTGTGAAAATATTTTATGAACGATGTAATTTCTTCATTAAATCATAATTTACAATACTGTTATGCATGTGTGTGTGTGTGCGTGTGTGTGTGTGTGTGTGTGTGTGTGTGTGTGTGTGTGTCAGAGACATGCTACATGCTGAAGTTTGAGAAGCATGAAGAAAACTACCGAGCTGAGGACTTAATATCAGAAAAGTCAACACAGGTGTGAAGGAAAATTTGGTTGAGCTCAGAGCCACGCCGCTCCTTGGACCCAAGACACTTGGGGAGTCCAACACAAATAATGAACCAATTGCCTTCCAGACGTTTTTCGTAGACCTAAAGGCCCACTGGAATTCAAGTGCAATTTAATTTTGTGAATTAAATGGGATAGATGTGATGTAGGATAATGATGTGAAGGTAGTAGCTCTACATTTATAGTTCCATATATTCTGCATAAATATACAGTAAATATTTCCGCAAGTGCAAATTGAAATGTGAGATCTACAGATTTTGTTAATAAATTCAGAACGTAATGTATATGAACAATATACAAGTACATTATCAATAAAACATTTGTACACCTTACAGTAGACTTTACTTTTAGGAGGTTAGTCTCCTGAATATATTTTTAGTATCAGTATTACTAATAATGAGAACTATGGGTAGAGGATTGTGAAACTTGGAAATAATGGTGGTGATTGGGAGTTGACTCAGTTGTTGTTTGCTGATGACACAGTGTTGGTGGCAGATTCTGAGGAGAAGTTGCAGCGAGTAGTAAAAGAGTTTGGTGTGGTATATGGGAAGAGGAAGCTGAGGGTGAATGTCAATACAAGTAAAGTGATGGTGTGTAATAGAGATGCTCGTAGGGTAAATCTAAATGTACGACTGGATGGCGAAATGCTGGAACAAGTAGAGTGTATTATAAATGTCTAGGAGTGATAAGCAGGGACGCAGGTGTGGAACTGGGGGTAAGACAGAGTATGTGAAGGAAGGAAACTCGAAGCAATGGCAAGTATGTGGAAGGTGAGAAATCTTGGAATGAAAGCTCAAAGTGCAATGTATCAAGGGATAGTTGTACTTACAGTAATGTATGGGGCTGAGACATGGGCTTTGAAGGCACATGAGAACAAAAAGTTGGATGTTATGGAGATGAGCTGCTTGAGGAGTATTTGTGGAGTAATACGTAGAGACAAATTGAGGAATGAAGAAGTACAATCTGTCAAGGAGCCAGCTGACTCACCCTCGCTCTGGGATTTGCCCTGAGACATGTTGGTAGGTTTTATTAGTAAGAAGTGTGTAATTTAGCAGTAGGTGTGGTGTTGGTGGAGGGTTCTACATAACGAATCAGGCTAATCTCAACCTAGTGTCAGAGAGCAATAAAGGCTTTAATACTCAAAATATACAATGGGGGAGGGAGGGGGGCAAGGAAAGTGGGTAGTTTGGCAGCAGACTGCTCTCATTTGGAAGGACCATATTACCAGTCTTGCTAAGGCAGCCTCCCAGAAGCTGGGTGTGCTCAACCGCCTTAGGGGGTTCTTTTCCCCTGCACAGCTTCTTGCTCTGTACAGGGGCATAGTGTGCCCTTGTATTGAGTATTGTTCACATGTGTGGGGAGGTTCCTCTCACACCGTTCTCCTAGACAAGGTTGAAAGGAAGGCCTTTCGTATCATTAACTCCCGTCCACTCACCAACTCTCTGCAATCTCTCTCTCTCCGCCGCAATGTTGCATCTCTCTCGCTATTCTATCGCTACTATAATAATCAGTGTTCCTCAGAGCTATCCCAGTGTATACCACCTCCTTTACGTAGGGCACGTGGTACCCGTCTTGCAACTCAATCCCACCCCTACTCTGTGCAACTCTCCAACCCAAGAGTGAAACATTACTCTCAAACTTTCTTCTACTCAACAGCTGAGCTCTGGAACTCTCTCCCAGAATCAGTTTTTCCCGCTTCCTATGACTTAAATTGCTTCAAACTCTGTGTGTCCAGGCATTTTGGCTCGAGCGTCCCTTGATTTTGGCCCTGTCACTCTTTCAACTATGGGGGGGGGGGGTACTCGCTGTAGGCAGTTGTGCCTTTTGCCTCCCTCAATCACATAGAAAAAAAAAAAAAAAAAAAAAAAAAAAAAAAAAAGCAAAATAGACTTTATATCATAAACAAAGAATTTTGTATGAACGTTCAAACACGGTTGCCAGCTGGTCTAATTATGCAGGTGATCATGGTGTAAATCAATTGTTTAATATATAATCAGGTGTGTCGTACCTCTATAATTTGGTTAAATGCAATAAAATATGATATATTCTGTAATATTTCATTCTGGCTACTGGTAATTATAACCATGATGAACCTAAATATATCTTACCTATTCATGCAATTGATTTTACAAACTTCGTGAGTCATGATAACTTTAATCAATATTTAACAAACTAATTATAATTATCAACTGTGATTCTCAACACAAAGATAATTTCTCGAAATCACAATATTTGACCTCTTATGTTAATTTAATTGATGTAATTGTGTTAATTACGGTATGTTTGAAACTGTTTACGTATTAATAATTTCAAATATAATATATAAAATAATTATTAACATATATTATAATATTATAATGGCGCTGTTGTTCTATCTATCTATCTATCTATTGCCGGACGCCTTACTCCCCTTATGAGGGTGACCATACACAGAATGCCCCCAAGCGGACCTATTCCCTCTAAGATGGACAACCCGAGCCAGTTTAGTGAAGGACTTACAGGATTGATCACTCAATTTAGGATCCGTCCGACTCCGAGGCCCTCTGTGTATCTTGTTAGCACTATTTTTCTACAGAGGTGTTCGGCTAATCCATCCACTAACCTGCCTTACCCTTAGGTAAGCAGTACGGATTTGTATCAGGTTTACTCCCCTAGACAGGTTGCCAACCAAGGCTGACGAGTCCCATCCACCCGGATTTGTATAAGGTTGTCTCCCCTAGATGAGTTGCCGAGCAAGGCTAACGAGTCCCATCCACCCGAAATTAGTTAATTAGTCATATATTTACACTGCCAACTGAGAGGCTCTTCGGCAGTACTTCTTTGATTATCCATGGAATTATTTTTGCTTCCATGGCCTGGGACCCTCAGAAAGTGCAGAGCGCATTACTGAGGTAATCGTATTGGGCATTTAATTTTCTTTCTCTCAAACTAACTCACAAAAATCTTGGTTTACTCACGCTCGTTCTACTGGTGTCTGCAATAAGGAGAAGGCATTCAAAGAGTACCGTCGTCTTCGAACTCAAGAATCTAATACTTTATATGTTTCTGCCTGGAATCAAGGCAAATCTATTTTTGACTCGCTACTAACAAATGCTCTGAACTTTCCATCACTAGCTCTTCCCAAGCTTTTCGGCATCAAGCCAAAAACCTCTCCAACAAACTCATGTCCTCATCTTTTCCTCCTCTTTTCCACTCTGATGGTACCACCGTCACCTCTTCCTCTGACAAAGCTGAACTCTTCACTAAAACTTTCGCTAAAAACCCCACCTTGGAGGATTCCGACTCTACTCCTCCCTCTCCTGTCATGGTCCATATTTAATGTAGAACGATTAGTTTTGGGGATAGACTTACGGTAAAGGTAATAAACTGAGCCACATAATGTACCAATGTCTTCTTAAACTACATCATGATAATACATTTTAATCACCTTGGCTTACAGAAATAAGACCATAAACAAATAATTGCGGTATGTCAGGTATATGTATTATACAGGAGGCTGCAACATCATTGTGGTTTAGGGCTGCAAAGACGTCTCAAAGATCAACAGATAACACAATTGTTTAGTAATCTAAATACTATGACATAAATTTGTACTTACATATCCTATAAAAGTAATTTTAAGTTAGAAGATTACCAAACGAAATTGCCCAAGAAATTCTACACCAGTAGGCCTATATGTAAGTTTAGAACAAAAAACAAGAAATTCCCAATCGTAACTGCTAGATACCAGAGAATTGTTAGAGAGGAACGTCTATGTGATACTTTTGTTTTCTATGTGAGTGAGGGAGACAAAAGGCAGAACTGCCTGTGACAAGTGCCTCCCCCAGAGATTAAAGAGTGACAGGGCCAATATCAAGGGATGTTCGAGCCAAAATGCCTGGACACACAGAGTTTGAAGCAATTTAAGTCATAGGATAGGGGAAAGACTGATTCTGTGAGAGAGTTCCAGAGCTTAGCTATTGAATAGAAGACAAATTTAAAATAACACTGCACTTTTGGTTTGGCGAGTTGCACTGAGTAGACGTGGGATTGTGTTGGAAGACGGGTGGTACTTGTTCTACAAAGAGGGGATCGTATACACTAAGAGAGCTCTGAGGAACACTGATTATTTTAATTGCAGTAGAATAGTGAGAGAGATGCAACATTGCAGCGAAGAGAGAGAGACTGCAGAGAATTGGTGAGTGGACGTGAGTTAATGAGACGGAAGGCTTTCTTTTCTACTTTGTCTAGAAGTGCTGTGGGAGAGGATCCTCCCCACACATGTGAACAATACTCAATACAAGGGCGCACTGTGCACCTGTACTGAGCAAGAAGCTGCACAGGGGTAAAGAACCCCTTGAGGCGGTTGAGCACACCCTGCTTCTGGGAGGCTGTTTTAGTAAGAGTGGTAATATGATCTTCCCAAGAGAGATAAGAAGAAAAAGAGGCACCAAGAATATTAAGAGAAGATGAAGAGTTAATTTTTTATGGTTTTGAAGAGTAAGTCATAGTTTTCTGAAAGGCGGCGACGAGTAGACAGATGGCGAAATTGAGTTTTGGCAGCATTGAAAGTAACAAGGTCTTCTCTGCTCCAATTAGAGATGTTTTATGGCCTCATTACGTGAGTTTTGGAGTTCCTACAGTGAATGATGTTGTGGAAGGCTAGTTGAATAGTATAATGTAGAGTCGTCAGCATAAGAGTGAAAGCAGCTGGAGGTGCAGTTGAGCAGGTCATTAATGAATAATAGGAAGATAATTAGAGATAGGACAAAACCCTGCGGAACACCAGAGTTGAGAGTGTTACGACCGGGACTCGTATAAAACAAGGGCTCTTAATCATTGGACTAGAAAGGCACACAGCCACAACGGTAACACTAGATCCAACCCTCGAACTTATAATGCCGGCGCACAAAAACACCTATACCCTCCAGAGTTAAATCTGCGATAACGGGGTATCCTATAACTCGGTATAAATGCACTACTACTACAGGCTGATGATCTCTGATACAGCCTGAGCACAACAACATACAATTACGTTAATAATGTATACAAGGAAAAAGATAGAGAGCTTAATTCAATCACTGAAATGATTTAATGCAAACAAGAAGAAGGTATAATTAAAGTTACTCTAAACAATAATAAACTGTCACTCCTATATTAAAGAAAGTGAACGAAAGTCCTAAAGCATCGAGCAGGAATCTTCTGAAGAAAGTCTGATGCTGCTTAAGATGATCGAATCGGATTTTGAACTGTTATATAAAGAAGGAACAAGATATGACAAGTGTAGGGACATACAGTGTTAACTGGCACGGGAATAATAATAAATGCGCAATAGTATTATCTCCAACAACAAAAGAAGTACTTCCTCAGGCAACGCAAAAGCCTGCTCGGGTTGTGCAACTCAACAACAACCAAGGCTTACATTCAACGTGAATAAAAATACTGCATACATAACATAAGAGTTTATAATCTTAAACGGGTGTCTGCTAGGCGAATAAAGTCTAGCTGGGATGTAGTAGGCTAGGAAACAATGGCTGAGCAAGCGGCTCGTAGCCTAGCGAGGTCCTTAAGACTGTACGGCCTAATTACGTTAAATGACGGGGTGCTCTCTTGAGAGATCCAGATCGCTAGTATCTGGTTCTTTCCTGGCGACCCTCTCAAATTCAAAGCAAAACGAGTTAGCACAGTGTTGGGTGGCAGAGGCAAAAGCCCTCACTCGCAACACAGTGCTAAACTCACAAGGTACACAGTCAGAAAGACCACCTAGGCTTCCCATGTATCCGTTGCGATTGTACCGGTTCAACAAAACCTGGTACACATCGGAAATCACAACAACAATAGCCTCACCCCAGTCTAGCATTAAATAGCCCAGCAGACAACCAAGAAAAAGGTTGGGAGACACCGTGAGTGTGTCGAACCTCTACAGACAAAATGGTAACCCCTCCAAAATGCCTAACTAAACATGTAATATCAGAGAGTTTCAGCATATAATACGATGGCCGATATATATGAAATCGTGCAGAACCAAAGGGGAGTTATGATGTTAAATAGAGTGGAAGAATGAGAGGTAAGAAGTTGAGAGAGAGAGAAAGTGTTCTATAGGTAGAAGTCGGGGACAGGTAGCAAGGGGAGATGTGAAGGGTATGCTGGTCAGCCAAGCTCTGAAGAGAGTAGCTCCTCGGGACCCCCAGGATCACACAAAGGCATGGTGGTCAGCCAATCACAGGCTGCTACGTCACCAGGCAGCAGGCCTGCAGAAGGCACTAGGAGCCACCAGCCAATCAAGAGGCGTGAGAAGGCACGCGCCCGAGCCTACGAGCGGGGGGGAGGCAGCACATGTATACGCACGCACACACTACCACCCCACTGCCTATATTGTTCTCTCTCCTTAACTATATACAATGCATCTTATGTTCTACTCATGATATAAAATGCTTCCCGTTGTCACAGACGAAAATAAAGACCACCACGGGACTGTCTGTAACAACACGAACACTATGAAAGACAGAACAACATTGTAGATAGACTGTAGCCCATTTCACTGCCCTGGCGAGCGCTAGTGGCTACCGGGAGGCGATTCTGCCAATGCTGGCAGGCGTCACAATAGTTTGAGGAAGTGAACGGTGGCCGTCCATAACTACAGCTATGGAACGGCCAGAAAGGAAATTAGAGATAAAGGCACAGATGGAGGCATAGAAACTGAAGGAGGGTAGTTTAGAAATTAAATTGTTGTGCCAGATTCTATCGAAGACTTTCGAGAGCGCAATAGAAAAAGTCTCACCGAAGTCCCGAATGAAGGATGACCAAGAGTTAGTAAGAAAAGAAAGAACATCACTAGTAGAGCGATTAAGTTTACATTGAATTCCTTTAAATATTCTAATTTTAAAAAGTATTGTAATTATACCTAATTTTTATTTAAATAGTTGGGAAGATAAATGCTTAAGACATTTTGAAGTAAGAATAGTTTCAAAACTTTAGTGATGCAAGAAATGAGAGAAATTAGACGATAGTTGGAGAGTTGACAGCGATCACCCTTCTTTGGGACAGATTGAATGAGAGCGAACTTCCAGCAAGTAGGGAAGACGTTAGAAGAGAGAGGAGAGAGAATTGTAATAGCAGCACAATTGGCAATGAATATCATATTGTTGTTGAGTGTAGAAATCAACATATAGAGGACGAACGCCGTAAGTATATTTATTTTCACGATATTTCAGAGTATCCCCATATAGGAACAAGTTTGTTGAACTATTCCAGAGTACTAACAAAAAGACCCTGTTGAATTTGGTAAAATATTTACAATCTATTATAGGATGTTTTCCTAGCTGCTGCATGATCATATAGTATCTAATGGTTTCGTGTACTGTACCGTACATATTATATAAGTTGCAATGCCAGTGTAAATAATTATACTTGAGAATCATAACAACGTAATTTGAGAGCTGTGCTCCATACTTTGTAAACAAGTTTGAGTAACTAAACTGTCTGTCTGTCACTTACTTATGCCGAAGGCACGAATTTGACTATAATGTAAGTGAGACTCGGTTTTCCTTGAAAGAAATGTATGTGTGCACTCACTGCAAGGGAAAGGGTATGCACTTAGAGAGCTTTGAAGAACACTGATTGTTGCAATAGCGATAGAAGAGTGAAAGAGATGCAACATTGCGGCGTGCAGAAAGAGATTGTAGGGAACTAGTAAGAGGGAGTGAGTTGATGAGGCGAAATGCTTTGGATTTTACTCTTTCGAGAAGTGTGGTATGAGTAGAGCCTCCCCACACATGCGAACAATACTCAATACAGGGGCGCAGTGTGTCCTGCTACAAAGCAAGAAGCTGTGCTGGGGTGAAGAACCCACGGAGACAATTGAGCACAACTATCGTTTCGGAAGCTGTTTCAGCAAGAGTGGTTATTATGATCTTTCCAAGAAAGGTCGGATGAAAAAGATACACCTAGAATGTTGAGAGAAGATAAAGGGTTGATTTGTGTATTATTGAAGAATAATTGATAGTCTTGTGGAAGATTGCGGTGGCGAGATAGGGACAGAAATTGGGTCTTGGAAACGTTGAAAGTAACAAGATTTTCTCTGCCCAAATCAGAAATAATTGATAGATCGAAAGGTAGGCGTTCTATGGCCCTTTTACTTGAGTTTTGGAGTGATTGCAGGCTGGGTTGATGTGAAAATTAGTTGAATAGTGTAAGGTAGAGTCATCAGCATATAAGTGGATAGGACTAGAGGAACAGTTGAGGGGATCATAAATATAGAATTTGAGACAGGACAGAACCCTGAGGAACACCAGAGTTGATAGGTCGAGGAAGTGGGCGATGGACGTCCACAACTGCAGCTATGGAGCGGTCTGAAAGGAAATTAGAGACAAAGGCACAGATACAGGGATAGAAACCGAAGGAAAGTAGTTTGGAAATTAAAGAATTGTGCCAGACTGTATCGAAGACTTTCGATATGTTTAGCGCAATAAATACTATATACTTACTACCATGGATTATAATTTATTTATGATAAGTTTTCCGGTTATTTTTTGTGCGATTTGGTGTATTTGTCTGCGTTGACTTGACTAATTATCTGGGGCTAACTAATCTTAACAACGGACTGCTGGATGCCAGAGAATGGTCTCGCGTTCATCACACAAAATTACATTAGATAGACTATTTGAGGACTTGTCTTTTATGAGTGTGTGTGTGCTTGTATGTGTGTGTGTTTGTGTGTGTGTGTGTGTGTGTGTGTGTGTGTGTGTGTGTGTGTGTTTGTGTAAAACAGAATAATTGTGTATACATATGGAAATATACAGTATGCATGTGATTGTGTGTATATTTATGTGATTGCGTGTATATGTGTACGAAATAAGCCCTCCTGAGGTCAAATGACCCAGGTCCGTGAGTGACGTGAAAGGGAGGCCAAGACAGCCTGCCAAAATATGTTATGCAACCAAGTTCTGAACATTTCTACATACGGTAACACCTGCAGTATATCCGTTAGTCTACCGTAGTCAGACTTAAGCTGTACTCAGTTCATCTCAACCAGGCAAACCATTGCTATGTTCTTAGCATGATTATTTATTCACATGTTTTTCACAAAAGGAATATCTGAGATCTTGAAGAAAATGGGCTAATAATATGAACCTGAGATGTAGTGTTTTCGTATTCCGGAAATAGATTGCTAGAGGATTAATGTTCTCGCCTGACTGTGATGAACAGAGTTGCTTCTAATATACCGGTGCTTCAACCTATTCCATAATTATCTGCATAAATGAGCGAAATCAATGATTAAGATTGAAAAATGTCAGATTGGTACTGCGGATAAGGTGAATCAGGCAAGTCGCGGTATTGGCCTTTGTAATATTCATCATAACTGGGTTGCGTAGAATCAACTCGGTATCGGCGTGGATGATTTAGAGCACCTTGGTCGACCCAGGTACAAGGAAGTTACCACGGCTACTCAATATCGTCTAGAAGGAACACTGGCCGAGGGTCAAGGCTTAGGTTATTGGAAGGACCACGAACAAAATCGTCTCTACGGATATTCCTATTCTTTTCCTACGTGTTATTTTTCTTTGGTTCTCTGTTCAAATTATTTTTCCTTCATTGTTATATTTTTCGTTTGTATTGTGTTCACCTGTTTCATTGATGAAGATTGTTTCTTGCTTACCTGTTTCAACGACCAAAACCTATGAATGGTTGACGTATTTTGTTTTTCATATTTAGTTTTGAGTCATCTGAAGTAGGCTGCCACTGAATCACTTGAGACACTTGGCAAACGCTTGGCATTAACCCGTACAGCCCCAGCGACGCGCCTGACGCGTCGGCGATGTATGTAACGCACAGCCCCAGAGACGCGCCTGGCGCGTCACCCTAATTGCGCCGACCGTGACCTCAGGTGTAGCCACTCAAGAGGGCTCAGATTTGTATGGGAACTGTGTACGTGTCCCACGCAACCGTGCCGATGGTTGAAAACTCTCAAAGTCCACGTGCGTGCGCGCGAGCGCGCAATAACCTGTTTTTTTGGGATAATTGCCTTCAATTTTTTACTCTTGTAAAATCCGTTTTCGGGGTCTCTGTAGGACCATTTTTTAAGCTTTTTGAGCGGTTTTTCGTGGTTTTTCCTTCATTCCTAACCCATTCGCTATTGTTTCTGGAATAAAACCATTTTTTGAAAACCGGCCGGGTTCTGGTGCGCAAACATTACAAAACTAGCCGGGGCTCCACGGGTTAAGGTAGATATGAGGCCCTGCATGTCCGATGTAAATTTATTTATATATCTGCATACCAAATAATGATAAATCATTATTAGATTGCTACTTTATTTTGTCGCTGTACCTTTTGAGAGGTGGAGCTAGATTTTGTCGACCCTAATGTTATGAACTCTATTAGTATAATGAGTACATCCACATTTCAAGCTATATATCGGCTTATCAAACCATTAAAAGTAAAGCAATACTATACTGAATTAAAATATTATTTTGAGATAACTTCAATTACGTTTATTGATTGAATAACAAAATGAGGTGGACAGGAAGTCCTCTTGCATATTAAGCTAACAACATTTAGTTTTAAACTTTTGTGGATTAAACGTGGTGTCAAATGTTTTCAGAGTATAAATGTATATGAGAGGTGGATCGGAGTATAATGTATATGAGAGGTGGATCGGAGTATAATGTAACTATGGAAAACAAAGGTTCTGCAGTGTGGAAGAGTGTTTATACATGGGCTTAAACAGACGCCAGGGTACCAACAAAATTATCTATTAAATAGTGCAAGCAATGCATGTGCAGCGCAGCAGCACTTACCTCTAAGATCATTGTCACTCCATTAGTGTTATAATCTATTGCAAAGTGAACGCAAGAAGAGTCATTAATGACATTTTGTTATGTCAAAATATGAAAAAAAATCATTATTTGTGAATAAATGTTAGAACTACGGCCACAGAAATTGAACTCTGCAGCGTTCATATATCCAGCAGATAATACACATCAACCGGAAAGGACTATGAGGAGAAGTACGGTTTGAGGTGACGACTACAACCTCCCTATGAAGTCCCCTTTATCAGCAAGTTGTCATTCTTCTCTGGCCTCATTATCTCTAGTGAGCTTTTTAAAATAGGTAAACGGTATTCATAAAATGAAGAATTGGTATATAATTGTACATAAGGTATTACTCGAGCAAATTTTAAGCTTTATGATATAAAACGAACCTTCCCATTCTCAATAAAATGATATAATGATACCCAGAATGACTACAATTGGCGTCATCATACTGATGGCGTTAATTCAAGAACAGGACGTAGGCAGAAGATCGTTTCTTCCACATGAGCGCTTTTCCGACATTTAATCGTCAACTTTAATCCTACAACTTTTCCAGACTATTTAGCACAGGTATCGCTGACAAAACTGAAGGTACAATATATCAGAGTACAGAAATTCCATACATGGATATTTCAGGAGCTTCCGGACCACAGTTTCAAAATTAAAAGTTAAGAGAAAAGCGTTCGTGTGAATTCGCCTATAACATACTGCAGGGATTTTATTGCATGGGATGTAGGATACGATTGAATACGCGATCAATTTTATAATCGATCAAATTCTTCTCATATGCTCCTCTGCATGCTGTGTAATCAGAGCTGAAACCCATCAATAACATGTTTTCCTATATATTTAATACACATTGACATGATTATATATTATGTTAGTTTTATAAATCGTGCCGGAGTGTTACATCAAGCATATTGTTTACTTCGAATGTATCATTCTATAAATATGATATGCATTATTTTGATCTGTTTAATGAATATATTGACAGCTCCAAAATTAAAATTATTATTGTATTAATAAAGGTGTATGTTTTTGTCTTTCTAATAGAACATAATGTTAGCACTAAGATTAAAATGACTGCTTTTAAATATATATATATATTTTTTTCTTCTGAATATTTCTTACCATGTTGGCCCACCTTCCCTCCATTGTTTTCCTTCTTCAAGATGAAGTTTGAAACGAGGGGACTAAAGTTAAGATTTTGATGATACGGACAACTGTATAAAAACACTGACCTCTCGATTTCCAGTGTCAGTAGGATTGTGTGTGTGTGTGTGTGTGTGTGTGTGTCGCAAACATTAGAGGGCATAGTTTTCTTTATTTGCGTAGGTTTGTATGTATAATGAGATTGTACTGAGAGTGTATGTGCCATACATATCGCACAGGGTACTTGAGGTTAAATTTCACTAGGTATGTTCGGTACCCTTAGTTTAGGTACGCTGCTTAGGTTAAGTTAAATCTCGATGTTTTAGGTAAAGCATAGCATGATTTTTATTTATACTCGTCTGTGCCAATAGACACATATATTCTTAGTTTAGTTGTGTGTGGGTGGGTGTTAGTTTGTGTGCATTCTGTGGGTGACTTTTCACACGTTCTATTGATACTGTAGTGTTATTGTTTCCTCTTATCTAACAGGCATTTATCCCCATGTGCTTCATTCCTGGTATTGGGGAAAGCTGGAAGGAATCTGTGACCTCCTTTCTCAAACTATTTCATTATTTTCATCTCCGGATGCCATCTAAGTTTGTAGTTATGTCATTATTTGAATGCTTTATGTTAATGTCTTGTTGGATTATAATTTCAGGTATTTATCATTATGTTTAGTATATTGTTGTACAAATATATGTTTAGTATATTGTTGTACAAATCTATGTTTAGTATATTGTTGTACAAATATATGTTTAGTATATTGTTGTACAAATATATGTTTAGTATATTGTTGTACAAATATATGTTTAGTATATTGTTGTACAAATATATGTTTAGTATATTGTTGTACAAATATATGTTTAACTAATGGATCGCTTTACAAGTAGGGATGCTTACGTTGCAAAGGTATTAATGTTATTATAAGTAAGACGTAGCACAATATATATTTATATACTGTACATACTTGACAAGCCAGGAAATCACACCGGTGTAATCATGGGAAGAGGAGATACAACCTACAGTAATTATTTCCGTCTGCTACTGTGGGTTTCATCTCGCATATTGTATAAGTAAATATAAATAACAATAATTATACAACATTTGGGAGGAGTTCTCTTTTCCGTGAGTTGTGCTCACTGCCCCTGCCATACAATTGCTAAAATATTCCATAGGGTGTCAGACCAAAGCAAACTAATTCACAAACTAGTTCATATTAGACGGGTTCTGATGTATAGCTTACAGTAACGGGATCACCGTTATGTAACATTCAGGATTTACGTGCGAGCACCTAAAGAACTGCATTCTCTCTCCCTCTCTATAATTTCTTCTCTGTGATCATTATATACGAATCATGATGTGTACAGTAACGAGATCAATGCTATTTTATTTATTGCATCTGTATTCGTTCCAGTATGCAATTACAAACAATATTATCAATTAATGGTTGATTAAGAATTATATCCGAATCAAAGTCATATACAATTACACATTTAAGACTATAGTAACTAATATATTATAATGCGAGTATGAACAAATTAGACATTATAATAATATTAAAATGTTCCGTGACTTAGTGACGAGATTAGCTGAGCGTCTTAGCCAATCACGAGCTTTGATATGTTCTCACTTGGAACATAGCGCTTCCCGAGCTTATGAAAGCTAGTGATTGCCTGAGACGCTTAGCCAATTTCGTTACTCAACAACGGAAACTATTGATATTATTATCTATTGCTGTCCTTTTCACTTTATTATATCTAAGTAAATATAGTGTTAATTGTTATATTTGCTACAACTATTATTTAAATATAATTCTTTATTAACCTTTAGTATATAAACATACTTGTAATTGCATACTGTAAAGAATGCAGACGAAGTCAAAGAAAATATCTCAATTAACCAGGCATATCTCAGCCCAGCAGCCAATCACATGTCGGAAGGGCAATTTCCTTGCAAGGATGGACAGATGGACGTGCTTTAGAGTAATTTCGAGAATCAATACACTACAATAAATCATAGGATGAAGTCCCTTGATAAGTGAGTAATATTGCATCCAACTAAGGTATCATTCATGATAATAGGTAATCGTTCAGTTAAGTATATTTGAACTTCGAAAATATTTTTTGCTATCAAAACGAAACAAAGAGTATTAATTGTTGGTGCATAACTAATCCATGGCTACTAGTTATTAGCAGGGAAACACATGACCTTTCTCTATCCATAACTTTTTAGATGAGATAGCTGTATGATTACATACTCTAGATTTATAATATAATTGTGTAGAAGACACACAACATAGGTCTTTTTTATGTAAAAGGCTTTCCCAATAGAGATATCTTAATCAGATTAGTGAATGATCCACAATTCATTGTCAATAAAAGTCAGATGTAGCAAGATGGAAGACAAACAAAACACATTTTTTGAGGTAATTAACTGCAACTTGAAATAGTTTACATTGTGAGATACTGTATCTGGTTGCAAGAGTATCATGCAAGCTTACTTTCTAACTACAGAGTAACGAGACTATTAATAATGCAAGAAGAACACTTGGAATCATGAATAGAGACGTCATATTCAAAGTAATGAAGCTTCTATACAAGATTGAATATTTATTCATGTTCTTTATAAACTAATATTAAACTAAGTTGAAGTTAGCAAACAAATTGTTCTGAAAAAAAAATATATATAATTTTTTTTTTTTAGGAAACAATACAAGAACTATACCTGTGTCCATAAAATAAACACTGACCTTTCGTGCAAAGGTCATATTACCACTCTTGCTAAAACAGCTTCACAAAAGTTAGGTGTGCTCAACCATCTCCGTGGGTTCCTCACACCCGTTCAGCTTCTTGCTCTGTATAAGGGCACAGTGGGCCCATGTATCGAGTATTGTTCCCATGTGTGGGGAGGTTCCACCCATACTGCACTTCTCGAAAGGGTAGAGTCCAAAGCATTTAGCATCATTAACTCACTTTCTCTTACTAGTTCTCTACAATCTCTTTCTACATGCTGTAATGTTGCATCTCTTTCACTCTTCTATCGCTATTTCAACAATCAGTGTTCCTCAGAGCTCTCTCAGTGCATACCCCCTCCCTTGTGACGAGTGTGAGGCACCCGCCTTTCAACACAATCCCCCTCATATTAACTCTCCAATCCAAGAATCAGCAAATTTGCTCAGTTTTTTCTTCTACTCAACTAGTGAACTTTGGAACTCTCTCTCTCAATCAATCTTCCCTTCAACACATGAATTAAACTGCTATAAACTTCGTGAGTCAGGGCATTTTGACCACAACCTCCCTCTGGCTCTCTGTCACTCTTTTGACTCTGGGGGAGACTCTCGATACAGGCAACCTGCCTTTTGTCTCCTTCATACACATATAACAAAATGCTTTATGAACAACCGTGATGGGTTTGTTCTTTTTGAACCGTAGTTTCAGCAGGCATAAGATTACAAGAGAGGCCGCGAACAACATGTATATTATCAGACATTTCGACAGTTTATGGTACACACAGACACAGGAAGGTTTTAGGAATACTGATATGACAAATTTATTCTCATTTTGTCATTCTCTTCCAGGCTAGAGGAGTTAGACTAAAGGTATTAGTCATAGCGTACATCAGGACTATTCAGAATATTGTCATCACTTACTGTATATATTGGTGATATTTGGTATAGGTTCCCCCAATAAGCCATCTAATGTCCATTTATATTTATAATTATAATAGATCTGTATCCAATGCACAAGGAAAGGGAGTTGTTTTTATGTAATATAAATAGAAACAGTAAAGCGTTTTATGTTGTTAGATGTAACACATCCCAATTTTCACGCTGCTTCATTCCTAATATTTGCAAGGAGTGGAATGAATTACCAGAAGAATGTGTATCAGCTTATGATATTATATCATTTCAATCTAAAATATATAATCATATTGTTTAATCAATGGGTATCGTATTTTTATATACTTTTTGCATTTACTTTTTTCCGTGAAGCATGTCTCCCAGCGGGGCCACCCGTGGCCTTGTAAGATTGTCCTTTGCACTGGGAGACTGCTGTATTTGTATAATAATTATATTAATTGTGCACCCTTGTAATATCTGTTGTTATGACTAAATGTCTTCTTTTGTTAAATAGTATGAAGACAATTTGAACATAAAACCGGTGTCTGTGTTTTGTTGTTGTATTTTACAAATATAAATGCCACCCTCGATTGGCTTAAAATTATTCTTTGACATTATATAACCTATTTATTTTATCTTGTTTATCTTACTCACTCCTCTTACTTCCTCTTGCTTGATCTTACTTCTTTTCCTCTAGCTGTTCTTCCCATTTACCTATTTCAATTACCATTTACTCCTCCACATGGCAATCTCGGAGGAATGAACTCTTTCAATAAGATGCCATAAAACTCTACAATTATTGTAGCTAATATTAAACGAGTTTGTCAAGTTTAGACATTCATAATTAGTAACTACAATTATCAATATTAACTTCAAGAGATGGCTTTAATTATATTTTGGATGACAATAAGTGGCTTTCATCAACTCTGCGTAAGCAGAGTGGTATCGCTCCTTTATAGTGGTACATGGCGGCCGAAATGTCTGTCTGTCTCTCCGATAACTCCTCCTAGACCGTTGGACTGATTTTCACCAAACTTCACAAGAACATTCGGCGCGTGAATGCGACGGTAATTAAATTTTTTTTTTTGAATTTGTTCAATAGTTATGATTTTATGTCAAAACAATGGTTTTGCCCCCCCCCCTCCTCAGGACCCCCCACCCCCCACCCCCCAAGCAATGATAATGGCGTTCTGTGTGTGACACAGAACGCCATCGTTCATGGGGTGAAAACATCTCGCTCCGTATTTGCTAGGTTAAGTCAGTTTAGTTTATATTAGAAGTGATGGTAGTAATAGTGGTAGTAATGGTGACAGTACTATTAGTAGTGATGATGGTCATAATAGTAGTGGTGATGGTTACAAGTAATGATGATGGTTGTAGTGATGATGATGACAATAGTGTTGATGGTAGTGACGATGGTGACAGTAGTAGTGATGATGGTGAGTAGTATTGATTATGGTGAAAGTTGTAGTGATTATACAGTAGTAGTGCTGATGAGAGTAGGAGTAGTTATGGTGAGAGTAGTAGTGATGATTATAATAGAAGTAGTGCTGATGATATTAATGATGATAGTGACTAGTAGTGATGATGGTGACCGATCGCAGAGTTGGGTATGCCGTTTTGATTTTAGGCAAACCGGCACGTCTACTTCATCAACTCTGCGTAAGCAGAGTGGTATCCCCCCCCCCCGTATAGTGGTACATGCCGGCCGAAATGTCTGTCTGTCTGTCTGTCTGTCCAATAGCTCCTAGACCATACGACGGATTTTCACCAAACTTCACACGAACATTCAGTGCGTGAATGCGACGGTAATTTTTTTTTTTTAATTTGTGCAATAGTTATGATTTTAGGTCCAAAATATGGGTTTGTCTCCCCCCCCCCCGTCAACCATGCCCTCCTCCCCCCTCAAGACCCCCACCCTGTACCTATTCCCAAGCAATGATGATGAACGCCATCGTTCAGGGGGCGAAAAAACTCGCCCGCATTTGTTAGGTTAAGTTAGTTTAGTTGATATTAGAAGGTGACAATTGTAGTGATGAGTATGGTAGTAGTGATTTTGGTGGTAATATTAGTGATGATGGTAGTAGTAGTGATAATGGTGACAATTGTAGTGATTATGATAGTAGTAGTAATAATGGTGGTAATACTGTATTAGTGATGATGGTAACCCTTCGCAGAGTTGGCTATGCCGTTTTGATTTTGGGCGAAACGGCACGTCTACTTTATTATTATTAGCTAATGTCTCGTTATAAGTGATTTTTTTCACCCAATTCGTCTTCAGTTATGAATTTTGATATATGCCATTATTCTGTATATACACACCTATTGTCGTCGCCATATGTTTGTCTTCTTACCGTTTACGATATATAAATATATTTCTAGTGTCCCGCTTTTGCATTACACACACACACACACACATTTTATCTGTCTCTCTCTCTCACACACACACACACTCTCCCTCTCTCGTTCAATTCCCCAGCGTCCACCTGTCTTGTAATCCGACATGTGTGTGAGCGTGGTGTATGTATATATATGTGTGTGTAATCTTGTGCTGTGTGTTTGAGGGTGTGTCACTATGTTGGTGTGACCGTGTGTGGCGTGTGTGTTTGGCATGTTTGGTATGTGTGATCGTGTGCGGTGTGTGTTTGTCTTTGTGTGCTGTGTGTGTGTGTTTGTGCGTCTGTGTGTGGCTGATTGTTTCTCCTGTTTGAGTGGAGTCGTTCATGTTGGCCTAGATTACATGTGTCTCGTCTCTCTGATGGCATGTGCCTGGTTTGTTTCCTTGGTGTTTTCCGTACTGGCTGAAATACAAGCTGATATATGTTCTCATTATTATATACGGAGGCTTTAATGATTACTATAATAGTAATAAAATACCCTGGTCGTTATATGTTATTGAGTAAATCGCAAATTCTCTGGTTGCTATGTTCCCCACATAGCATATTTCCATTGTGTTGGATGTCCATCACTATAGTCGGTTCCATTTCATCTGACACCAAATTGAATTCTTTACCAACTGATGTTTCGAGTTTTCTTAATTAACAACCCACTTCGATTCAAAATGTTCGTAATAGAGGAGTAATTGAGGTAAGGATGTTGTAATTTAGTGTCAGATGATATGAAACAGAGTATAGTATTACGTACCAAATAGTGTTATATGTCAGTTATTTTGCTTTTAATCCTGGGTGGTATGAATATTGCCATGAAAATATGCAAAGTATAGTGGGTGTATAAAATATTATACCAAATTTGGAATTTAAAATATATACCTCATGATATATATATATATATATATATATATATATATATATATATATATATATATATATATATATATATATATTCTCAAAATACTATGCAGTGTATGAAAGGCAAAGCACAGTCATAATCGGAGTATAGACTGTAAGGTAGACAAAACACATTTTGTAAATATAGAATACTGAAGTAAATTATAGTAAATGCCGAAATAACTGGTTACGATAGTTGTTCATATTAAGATATAGGGAAAGCATTTTGAAAACAGAGGGCGAATGTTGACATTAAATACAGTAAAGGGATCTCTATGACGTTCGAAAGTTGATAACCCTACAGAAGGTGCAGGGGTTGACAGGAAAAGGATATAGTGGCCGTGAAGGGTTGGCTGTCAAGTCTGATGGCAGTGCCGGAAAATTAAAAGTTGTAGAACAAGAGGGATTAACAAGAGCAACTAGGATTGTCAAAGTTGGGAAGTGTTGGCGAAGATGAATAATAAAATACGCTAGGGCGACTGGGGTTGACGGTGTAGGCAGGGAGGCCAGAGGTGGAATGTGCAGAGACACTCCCAAATATACAACAATCTAATGTTTTCTTCTAACAAATTCAGTAGTTCCACAAACACATTAGCTCAATATACATACCGGTATGTGAATATAAGAACCAAATGATAATTCAAAGAAATCATAATCCGTGAACTTAGTGATGGGCTCCGTTCATGCACAATTTGTATACATTAGATAACACCTGTGTAAGCACAAAGGAGAAGGGCATTAATGGCATTCAAACATAAATAAATACATAAATAAATAAAAAAAAATGTACTAAGCATGATTTATTAAAGGAGAATTGCCAAGGAAATGTGTTCTAACAATTAGACATTGCACATATATTTCGGTGGATGTCGGCAAATCTTTAATTTGGTTATTCCTGCATCAACTAAGGACTACAGTATTAACATTGAATTTAGTTGGCTATGAACACTCATAATATATGCAACGTTACATACGACAGTTAACAATTACAATATGAGAAAACGATAAATTTCATTTATTTTTATTTTATGCGTCAGAGAATGCTACATATTCAGGAAAATTATTTAAAATTGAGTAGGAATGATATACGAACTACTGTGCAGTAGCTGCTCATATTTACGTGCCACTATTAAAATTGACATATCAACAAATATGAATATTAATGAAATTGATGTTAAGCCGTTGTCACACGAGCGCTTTTTCGGTCAATTTTCCATGAGCAAGTTTTTTCTTGTGTTATTTCGGGACTTTTTCGCACTGGTATCGGCAACTAGACTGAAGGTAGATTATGTTAGGCGGCTGAATTCTGATAAAGTGTAATTTTTTAAGCTTCCAGATCATAATTGCTCGTAAAAATTGCTTGAAGAATGGCTCGTGTGACTCCGGCATTATTCACAGTGAATAACATGAATCAACTCCGTCTCTAACCCCCACACCAATGATCCCCGCTTATAGCAACAACAAAGTCGATCGGTCATTAACCTTCGCTGTTCCGTGCAGGCAAAATACCCCCCCCCCCCCCCCCCCCCCGTGAAATCAAAGGTGAGAGAAGCATTATCAAGTATACAGAGGGGGGGAGAGCCAGGCGGACGATAATTATGCAGGTGCTTGACTCGGGAAGGAAAGGTGAGAGCAGTAATTATGGCAATAAACAGGAGGAAGAATAATAGAGGAAAGAGTTAAAGGGAACATTATTGAAACATTGAGGGAATGCAAAGACTTTAAAAAGAGCGGTGCAAGGAACACAAAAATGAATAGGGAAACATAATGAGGCAATTATACAGCAAGAGATTTAAGAAATACACATAAATAATAAAATTACTGTAGAGAGATATACAGGAATACATAAACATGCCTGATTAACCCTTAACCAACGGCGCACAACATCTGTCGAGTTAAATAAATTTGGACTATGTGGCAGTGCACCACATATGTCGAGTGCCATTTTCAGCACGTAATGTTGGTGAGAGAGAGAGCTGAGCGGTGGGACGAGCGTAGTAACCTTATGACCGCTCCGCACGACCACCGTGGACATACTGAACTGTATACCACCTTCCTTCCCCCTCTCTCACTCGCTACACAGGGAATTATGTACGGAAATTACCTTATTTTAGGGTTTTTGCACTCGTGTTGCACGATCGTTGCAAAAGAACCAGTGGTCGTACAAGGATGGTTCAGGTGTCATTGGAAAGGTCTGTTTATGCCCTTTCAGGGATAGATACTTGTTTTATGATCTGGGTCTTGTTTATGCATGAAAATGAGCATGGAAACAACCCTATTTAGGATAAAAAAAAAACCCGCTGGGCGGCACAGTGTAAAATACCCTACCACCCGCTCTTTGTGTGTTAAGGAGGATAATGAAAAAACCAAACAACAAGCAAAGGCAAAATATACAGTATAAGGGAGCGTAAATAACGGTATGTTGCCACCGTATTAATGTCGCCACCTGTCCTAAACTCATCATAGCACTAACCATATCCAATATTGCCATCCTAAGAAAATACTTCAATGAAAAGTGTTTTTTGTTTCGATTTTAGTAATTTGTTTCCCTTGCAATTTTCAGAGCTACTGGCTACGAAAATTATATGGCGAAATAAATGTTGTCGATATTAGATATAGAAAGGTATGCAATATGGTCTGAAATACATTTTTGAGACATAACTATCAGTTTATATAAGGAGGCAGATGAAATAAATTGACAATGTGGAAACGACACCAATCAAGAGAGATATGCAGTATCAGAGATAAGAATTTGATGAAACTAAAGAGTAAAAAAAAAAAAAAAAAATAAGCGATACATGAAAGTGAATTACGAAATATATGTGGATTGCTGAATGGGAGGAGGGGCGTCGACTGACTGGGGACAGAGGTGCATAGGGGCGTTTCGTTTGTGACAAACCCTTCGGGGATCACGGCGTCCGGCAAATTAATTGCTCTTTCCATTCACATATGCATAGCCTACGTGAGTTGCAGTTGGGATGTGTATACATGCTTAGATTGATATGCAGGATTCGAAGTTGCATAATAAATCGTAGGCAGTGTCCACCATTCTTTAACTGCCTTCGTGGTGTAATGCATAAGGTGTTGATATTCGGTGTGAGCATCCTGGGTTCGAATCCACGGACTGCCACATGTGTTTGTAATATTTCATTAATCGATTTTAGGAGTAGAGTTGGTTGTTGGATAGAACATAATAATAGATAGAGAGATAGATAGTAAAATAAAAAACAATGACAAATATTATTAAAAGAGTGAAAACAAAGAAAGAATAGGAAAATATAGAGGAGAAAGGAGGAAGAAAGGTCATAATTGTCAGAAATATAATCAATACAATTATATAGAGGATGTAAGAATAAAAGGAACTAAAGTAATACAAGTTATAAGCAAAAGAAGGAGAGAATATGAAACTAGAGGAACGATATTGGGAGGAAAGGAACTGAGTTAAATAATTATGAAGAAATGGAGAAAATACAAGAAAGACGAATGAAATACGCAAACATAATGACGAATAGCCATAAGCTAAATATTCCAAAAGAAATGAAGGAACAAAAGAGTTACGGGAAAATGAAAAGTATTACTTCATTATAAGCAACCTATAGAAAGTAAACACGAGCAGAATTATGTTATGTGGAGAAACAAGATTGTCAGGGAAATAATCAAGGATTTCAAAGTGGTAGATGCATATGCTCACCGGCGATTTTCCAAGCAACTTTACCGACAACTCTGGACTGGCAGCTTGTATTATTATCTGTAATTTATATTATGTCACTTCCATTGTCCTACAATACGCTAGCGTATATCTAGTCTCTTATATTGTTAAAAATATCCTAAATTGTTCCCAGATGAAAAGTTATTGAAAAAAAATATATATATATATATATTTATAAGTCATATTTCACCCTAATCCGTTTTGGCTCTCTTCATTTATTGACAAATTATTTGCTTGCACTATTATTATTGTTGATCCTGTTTTGCTTAAATACCTTGGTACCTGATTCTCCTGTGATTTATTTGGCGATTTTGCTTGCTGTTAACATTTAACTTTATTGTATTTTCAGCCATGGCTCTTTTTTATATATTCATGTGTTTCACTATTAATTATTTGTCTTCTTTTATTTTGTCAGATGCAATTGTCTCTTTACTCTATCATTTTCTTACTTGATTGTTATACCGAAATATTTTCGCTGTCTTCTATAATTCCTTAGATTCCTCTTCCTCTCATTATGCAGGGGTTGCCAAAGTGAATAAGATATTGTCAAGGTGAAGAAGAGGAGGTTGCCAGGGTCGATGCACCTGCACCAGTTGCCGGCCCAACATAGGGACCCCCTGCCTAGCCCAACCCCCCACAGGCCCCCTCCTCAAACCTGCACCAGACAGTAGAAAATCAATGGATGAGGTGGCAGGACAGTACTGGCGTGGCTGCCCAAGACGGAACGCGAATATTTTTCTTCTACGTGTTACTACTAAGAAATGTACACGATCATGAACCATCATATCTTTACGCTCCTCTGAATCGGTATGGAAATAATGCAAAGTTTTTGTCTCAGATGCTTAAGCATTTGTTATGAATGGTAAAATAAACAATGAACGACATTAACATGAACATTGATATAATACAAGTATTGCGAACTACCACAAGCGACAACATACCTATTTATTCCTAGTAGACTGCCCGTTGAAGAAAAGGACTGTTATTGAATCTGTTTCATGTGCAATGATACCTTGCATTTGTTTTTATTCTTAAGCACATTTTGAGATTCTGCATGATAGTCTGTCAACAATATCGTTTAAACAAGTATAATAATATATAACAGGACCTAGCATAAAACTATGTGGTATACCCATAACTCCACTTGTAATAATTATTTAATTAACGGCAATGCTACTACTTACTGTTTGTTGCATTTGCTGTATTAGCCAATTATCAATCCATCGGATTATATAATTTATCTGTATAGCCAAAGCCGTCAGTTTTAGTGTTAAAGTAAATAGTATTGTTGAGGGACTTTATAATATGTGTGCGTTTTCATTTAATTTATATACTTAAAGTAGTCTATGTCACCTGCTTTATTTTCGTTATATATAAACAAATATATATAAATGAAGTACACGAGAGTGTACTTCAGAAACCTGATAACAAAACTTTATTTTCCATTAATACAAAATAACTTACACTGCTCTTTACCAAAACATTACACTGCAACAAAGTTACTAAACACGGGAAATTAGCTAAAGTGGGACTAATTATTAAATGGAAAGGTTATTCAACCTTTCCATTTAATAATTAGTCCCACTTTAGCTAATTTCCCGTGTTTAGTAACTTTGTTGCAGTGTAATGTTTTGGTAAAGAACAGTGTAAGTTATTTTAATAGGGCGTCCTTCATTTCTTTTATAACTATAGATGAATACTTTTATCGAGTCGTGACATCATCCAATCTACAGTAGTTACACCTATCCTAATAATCTAGTCATATTTACCTTAATCTGTCGCACACATAACAAATCTGCGCAAATCATGAATATTGAAGCAATGTATATGTAATATATATATATATATATATATATATATATATATATATATGGTGACCGGTCAACTCAACCATTAGACCATTTCAACCAGTAGCTCTCAACCAGTACCAAATCAACCAATACGGTTAGGTTAGGTTAGGTTAGGTTAGTAATATATTTTGGCACTGGTTTGTTTGGTCTGGGTTAATTTGGAACTGGTTGAGAGGGTCTACTGGTTGAGATGACATGGAACCATAATTATATATATATATATATATATATATATATATATATATATATATATATATATATGGATGCAATTCATTGAGAAGTTGTGTTGCACTATAACCGGTGTAACCATATTGATCTATATCCGTGATATGTAATTACAAAACCAAATGTTGATTGCCAGAGCTAGGAAATACAGGAAATACAGTTAGGAAAGAATACAGTAAAAGCATATAAATCACATGGGCTGAATGACTATGATGGGAAAATTTATTGTAAATCTGTTTGCAAACATAATGGAGCATAACAACAATGTGTACAACATAGTAAAACATATGAGCTACGACAACATAGTGTAGCGTACAGAGTACCTGATAAATGATAAACGATTGTAGAAAATAGCACATACGATATAGGAGAGAAGAATGTAATACAACGAAAGGAAAACCTGCAGCAGTATCATGAGGGGACTGAATACAAATATGTATATACATAAACCTGCAGCAGTATCATGAGGGGACTGAATACAAATATGTATATACATAAACCTGCAGCAGTATCATGAGGGGACTGAATACAAATATGTATATACATAAACGTTAACAAAAATCGCGGAATATACTGTATAGTAAAAGTATACAGCATATACTGTACATAACAGCGAAGAACAACAGATTGGTAAATTATACAACAGACACAACGAAAGCAACATAACACGAAGAGCATTAGACAAACAGAAACATGATAGTGGAGAGAGAGAGAAAGATCTTTGTTGAATCATAGGAGTAAAAGGGTTCAAATTAGCATAAAATCTGATAATTCTGAGGACGTTATCGTTTGTATACCTAACCTACAGTATGTGAGAGCACGGAATGAAGGCTCACGCTAATCTGCCATTATACACCTGGAATGAGAATATGTCAAGACTTACCCATCCACGAAATTTAAAGGAAAGTTTTAAGCAGAACAATGATATATCAAACAATATGCTGTGTCAGGAAACGTGATGCTCAATTTGATCATCCCCCTTAGTTTAGATTTATGGAAAAACGAACTCAAATGAACAGGTAGTTATAATGTAAAACTTACAAAATAAACAAACCAAAACTTATACGAGCACAGCAAAACGACAACACAACTAATCAAAATCACTATGTGGAAACAACGCTCAAGTAAAATAATAATTTATAAATAAAGTAGGTGTGCAGTTTTGGCATTACAAAAAAAAAAAAATGCATACGCAACTCTGCGACCTAGAATTATGCAAGTAGTGTTGAATCTCTTAGGTAAAATCGGTTTATTTACAGTATATATACTGTATATATATTAAATGTTTTTATACTCACAGCCGGACTTGAACCACCGACAGTCAGAAGAAGTGCCCATACTTTAATCCACTATACCACATCGTGATAGAGGATACTTGTGTGTAGTGTATTAAAGCATAGACACTCGTCCTGACTGTTGGTGGTTCATGTCCGCCTGGGAGTATATATATATTATATATATATATATATATATATATATATATATATATATATATATATATATATATATATATATATATATATATATATATACTGTATATATATATATATATATATATATATATATATATATATATATATATATATAATTACATTTATAATCACATTGAATCTTAACCATCGGAATATTATCTATAATAAGGTCAGCGTAACACTATTTTGTAGCATTTTGAATAAGGTGTAATTCAAATTTAAAATATATACAGTATAAGCAAGAAATAGTGACCATAATCTGTAACCTTCACCATTCACCTTGACCTTTGAATAACAAAAACACAAAACTTGGACAAGCGTTCCATTGACCAACCGAATTTGCCAGCAAAATTTGGTGACGATACGTAACCCGTTTAGTACAGTAAATAAAATCATCTTAATATCCAGTATGAAATGAAACCGACAGTTTCATTTCATACTGGATATTAAGATGATTTTATTTAGTTTATGAAGGGCTTCCATAAAATTAGCACGCTTTCAACTATCTTAATTAACCCTTTTTACTACCACAGATCCTTCATAAGCTCCACAAAATCGTCATATTATAGCTAGAATACAATAAAAAAGACGTCACCTGTACACAAAGGGTTAAACAGTCTAGGAAGAATTTATTTAAATAAAATTATCAACACTTCTTTTGTTTTTTGACCTTGACCTTAATTATTATTTATATATAATTATATATATATATATATATATATATATATATATATATATATATATATATATATATATACCGTATATATAAATATACAGTATATACCGGTATACAGTATATATATATGATTGAAATATATGTTATCTAAGTAAAATGCAACTAAAAGTCATCAGCTTATCAAAAATCAAGTATTTTTTTATGATGAAGGTTAACTTTTGACCTTGGCCTGTGACCTTGACCTTTATGTAGGATTACATTTTTGTTTGCTTTGATGTAACCCTAGAAAATCAAATAAATGTGTCAACTTTCATTAAAGAGCATCAGTTAGTTTCAGAAGTATTAAAATAATAGTTGACCTTGACTTTTGACCTTCATCTTGACCTTCATGATGTCTGAAAATTTAACATTTTAATTTTCCCTTAAAACACAACTGTCTCAACGAATTTTGTGAAATTTACATGAATAGTAAAGAATATAGCATATTGACCTTATATTTGACATTGACCTGTGACCTTGATCTATCAAATGGAATTATGTTTATTCCTGTATGATCTTGGTCTAGGCATTCCGAATATGCATGATATGCCTAATGAGAATTTTACACTAAATAGGAAATACTAGTAAAAATCATATTTTGACCTTTGACCTTGACCTTCGACCTTATAATTTCTTATAGAGGTTTTAGTTAGCTTAACAGCAATGTTCGTATTAACTAGCATTATGAATATGGTGTAATTCGTATACAAACTTATTGATTATAAATAGTGATCATATACTGTGACCTTGACCTTTGACCGTTGACTTAAAATAAAATACATATATTTGGATGGTCGTCGCATTGATCAACTAAATTTGCCTGTATAATTTGGTGACAATACATTAAAGTCTAGGAGGAGTTTAGGGAAAATTACAAATACTCTTGTTTTGACCTTAACTATTACAATATTTATGTGAAATTTGATATATATATTTAAGTAATAAGCCATATCACAGCCTGTTTTATAAATGTTAGTAATATTTTTTAATAAATAATAAAAGTTGACCTTTGACCTTGACCTTACTGTAAGAGTACATTTTTGTTTGCATTGATATTGCCCATGAAAATCAAATAAGCATGCATAATTTCATTAATACCCATTAGTTAGTTTTATATATATATATATAGAATAGTTAACCTTGACCTTTGACCTTTATATGTCTCGAAATTTATTATTTTCCTTTTCACTTAAGGTGCAACTATCTCACCAAATTTTGTGAAGTTTGCATGAAAAGTAAAGAAACTAGCATATTGACCTTTTATTTGACCTTGACCTGTGACCTTGACCTTTCATATGAAATTGTATAGTTACTTGCATGACCTTGGCCTAGGTATTCCGAATATATATGGTAAGCCTAGTGAGAATCTAACAGATAGTATAAGAAATACTAGTAGAAAACCTATTTTGACCTTTGACCTTGATCTTTGACCTTACCCTTTAGAATATTTATCTAAAATTTGGGCAATACGATATCAAGGTTACCAGTCAATCGTATAGTGAAATGAAGACATTTGAGTAAAAAGTAAAATAAATAGTAAAAGTTGACCTTTGACCTTGACCTGTGACCTGGACCTTTATGTAAAAAAAAAAAAAAATATTGACATTGCCCCGGAAAATCAAATAGGCATGCCTAATTTCATTAATACCTATCAGTTAGTTTCATATATATTAATAGAATAGTTGACCTTGACCTTTGACCTTTATCTTGACCTTTATGATATGTGTGTCCAAATGTATTATTTTCCTTTTCATTTAAAGTGCAACTAACTCACCAAATGTTTTGAAGTTTGCATGCAAAGTAAAGAAAATAGCATATTGACCTTTTATTTGACCTTGACCTGTGACCTCGACCTTTCTTATGGATTTGTATAGTTTCTTGTATGACCTTGGCCTAGGTATTCAGAATATACATGGTAAGCCTAGTGAGAATCTAAAAGTTAGTTCAAGAAATACTAGTGAAAAACTTATTTTGACCTTTGACCTTACCCTAAAGAATATTTACCTAAAATTTGGTCACTACGATATATAGGTTACCAGTAACTTGTATAGTGAAAATTAAGGCATTTGAGTAAGAACTAAAAATATGAAATATTGACCTTATTTTTAACCTTGACCTTTAACCTTAAACTTTAAGTTAAATGGAATATTTCTTTTTGATTGACCTTTGCATTTACCAAATGAATATACCTGTGAAGTTTGGTGAAAATCCATTGAACGGTCTAGGAGGAGTTTCCGGACAGACAGACGGACGACGGACGACGACGGACGACGACGACGACAGACAAGCTGAATGGTGGTGCACAGTATACGGGTGGGATCTATGTGCGCGATACCACTCTGCTTCGCAGAGTTGATAAAAGAACACAATCCACCACATAGGGTGTTCATCACTACATGAGCAAGTTAATCTGGTTCCCAGCCAAACTAATCGCACGCATAACAACAGTCTGAGGTTAAGAATGAAATACTAATCCAAGCAACATTTGATTGAATGAACAGAAAAATAATGACATTGTTATGTTGTCATTTTCATATGGTTAATACTTGGTTAATATATATATATATATATATATATATATATATATATATATATATATATATATATATATATATATATATATATATATATAGTAATGTTATTTTCCGATGACCTTGACACCGTTTTATTTAGTGAAATATTGTTGAACAACAGGGAAGATTTTGTTAACGACTAAGTTGTCCAGACCTTTATCAATTTATAATAGGCCTACTTGGATTAAATCTGCTCCTTTGATTTGTTAAACTAGTGTTAATAACTATTAATTTTACAGTGGGGTTAGGTGGATGAAATTATTAATCAGAGGTTGACTCGTATATTTTTGGATAGCTTCATCATGGAGGGCATGCAAGCCTGACCAGGCTACTGGTGTTACGTAGGGCTGTAGTAGCTGGGCGCTACACAACAGCAAATCTGATATGTCCGAATGTGTTGAAATATCTAATTAAATATGCACATGTAGATAAATGACCAAAGTTTTTGGTATGAAACGTATCTTTATTCTGTGAATAATTTGTACTACACTCGTCTGCATTTTGTCTAGTTTATCCATATAAACTATAACTCCATAAACCTGCTAGTGAAGTATTATCGTGTTTAATGCTTAACTACTTTAGTTTAGTGAGAAAAGGTCACATGAGAAATATTAAAAGTTCACCGCGTTTAACCGCGGTGAACTTATATTAACTCCCTCCGACTCATATGACGCTAGAGCGTCATATGGAACTTATGCCAAAAAACTCGAGGTCGCCGTTTAATGAGGCACAGGAAGGTCGAGGCCGGTGATTATGGTAGTAGTAGTATTGTGATGATTGTGGTAGTAGTGATTGATGATGGTGATTATGGTAGTAGTAGTGGTGGTAGTAGTGATGGTGATTATGGTGATTACCCGGGCAACGCCGGGTAATCTAGTCTACCATATAAAAAAAAATAACGAAGTATGCCTAGGCACATAATAATATAGACTAAAGCAAACATAGCCTATGAATGATAGCATTAATTAAATTAGCTGTAATGTTATATCATATTCTAACTAATGCTAACTTTATTAACCAACTAGCAGGGGTACCCGGCGTTACCCGGGTAATCACCATAATCACCATCACTACTACCACCACTACTACTACCATAATCACCATCATCAATCACTACTACCACAATCATCATAATACTACTACTACCATAATCACCAGCCTCGACCTCCCTGTGCCTCATTAACCTCTGAAGTGCGCATGGGGGTAATTAGACACCTCTCCCTGTGCGCATGTATTTGAGGTGTTTCCGCCACTAAAATATTCATTGTACCATTAATAGCATTAATACTTATCCATATGCGCCTATTATGGGTTGATTATAAAGGTATTAACCTGAAACAACAATAAAACGAGTGAAAACAGCGTTTGGATGGTCAAAATCGGAGATATAGCCCGCGAGTTGTATAATGTATGGGTGAGGCAAGCTGCTTTCCCGCCAATTTCCCCCAAGGCCACTGAGACACAGTCGATCGATACTCTCTCTCTCTTGCATTCGCTTGCTATCAGTGATGACCACACCCTGCAACCGGATTTCTAATGTTAGCACGAAAATATACCTCAGAATAAGGGAATAACAGGGAATATGATAACTGAAGGAGAGGAGGAAAGTGGGGAAGGAGGGGAGGTAGAGGACTGAGATTTTGCATGGCCCAGGGTCCAAAACAAAATAAAAAAATAAAAAAATAAAAAAATATAAATATATATATATTTTTTTTCGATGTCAAAAGTAGATTTTTGTTTTCTCTGACTCTTAAGAGTCTCCCCGCAGTCCGCCGGGGGAACTCTTAAGAGTCTCCCCGTAGGTCCCGGGTTAAACGGCGACCTCGATTTCGGGCGCTAAATGACCTTCGATTTTGGATCTGACTTCATCCGTACCCCAATTTTGGGGGGCTGCGAACAACTTTCGTTCCATACACCTTTTCGATCGGAGGCCTTCTTCTGCCCCAAACGGCAATTTTTTTCAAATTTGTTCATTTTTGTTTCAATTTCGGCCTCGAAACGACCTCCGATCGTGGCTTCGCCCCCTCTATGACCTGACCCAGGTCAATTGACACCCACCTGCAAAGTTTCAGCTCCCCAGGTCCAAAACTGCGGCCGCCTATTAAGAACAGACACACACACAGATAATCAAAAATATTATATAGATTAAATAATCATAAATGGAAAATAAATTATAAAATATTAACCAACCTATTATTAACTGCTTCTACTAACCCTCTATATACAAGTAAAAATATACTAAGAACAAAATAAAATATAAACAGTACAATAAAAACAATATCGTCCGCGCCGAGCCTCGAACCTGAAACATCAGATTCAAAAGCGTAACCGTTGCTGCTAGGCTAGCGCGACACAGGACAATGAGCGGTGGGACAGTTATTTGAGCAAAGTATGGCTCTTGTTATTGTATCTCGGCTTGTCTTTATCGCTTTATTGCAAAATATTTCGAGTTAAATACATCCATATCATATACAGTATATACCACTCACAATTATATATTACAAAGCTTTGAAAACATGCAAGGAGTACATTTAGGTCGGATTAGTGTTAAATAATGCCGAGGAGACAGCCATGAAAGTTGTGGGAGAGTGATGCAACTCTACTTCGCTCAATTTATTGCTGTATTTTACATAATTTACCGTTAAATATATAATGCATCTTACAAATCCATTTAGCATTATAATTTGTTTAGTCTTCCTCGCCCATCCATCAGGGACAAGCCATAATAGCTTGTAAATAGACCATTGGAATGAGACGAAATGTCAGTGCGAAATATGGGCAAAAGAACGTAGTCAAATGAGCTCTGGTTTTTCAGCTATCTGTGCACATAATATGATTGTTTCGGTCATAACATAATAATTTGTAAACTTTATAAGTAGTAGGCATAATTTATACACACATTTCCGATTTATGAATTTAAATTGCAGCTCTATTTAGCAGGAAGTATAGGTTTTATACAAATCCTTTCGGTGAGCATAATTTTGCCGAGCAATGATTAGTGAAAAGAGTTCTGGCTTTGCTCAGCGAAACGCCCTAGTTTGGAGTTTTCGCCAAGCAGCATGCTTGGTGAAAAGTTGCTTTACTTAGCGAAAGTTGCCCGTGTGATAGCCTTACTCTAAAGGTTAAGGAATAGAACGAAAAATTATATTAATAAGATTCTGATGCACAGAGAACTGAGTATTCTATAGCAAGATACTTGTGTATGTGGGCTAGAGTATTTTAGAGATTGCTATGCATCCAAGAGTGGGATCGTCATGAATTAGATGTTGACCAGATTTTCTTCGAACAACAGGCCATGGAATAGTGAACATACATGTAAATGTAATGGGGGTTGATGTGACCACACGATTGATATATAATAGTCAGCTTGAATAATAGTGAAATACCATAATATCAGAGTGCATTCAAAATAGGCATTGAACCGTAACACTTGAATGGAGGAAATGATTATCATATTTATGAACTCTGCGTAAGCATAGTTTGGTATCGCCCCCCCGTATAGTGGGTACCACACACAAAAAATGTCTGTCGTCGGCGTTGTCGTTGTCGTTGTTGTCATTGTCGTTGTCGTTGTCCGTCTGTCTCGGAACTCCTCCTAGACCGTTGGACGGATTTTCACCAAATTTCACACAAACATTTGTTGCGTGAATGCGAACGTCAGTCAAAAATGATTTTTTGAATTTATGCAATAGTTATGATTTTAGGTCCAAAATATGGTTCCCCCCCCCCCCCCCCATCCCGACCACCCCCCCCCCCACTAGTAATGCTGGTTGATAGTTGTAGTATCAATGCTAGTAGTGATTAAGATGGTTGTGACAATGGTGACAGTAGTAGTGATGATGGTGAAAGTAGTAGTGATGATTGTAATTGTAGTAGTGATGATGATCATATTAATGGTGATGATGACAGTAGTCATGATGATTGTGGCGGTTGTAGTTATGAAGGAAGTAGTAGTGATGATGGTATTAGTAGTGATGATTGTAACCCATCGCAGAGTTGGGTATGCCGTTTTGATTTTGGGCAAAACGGCACGCCTACTTTATTAATTAGGTTTATTTGTAAGTTAATTAGTGGGTTGGTGATAATATGAATGAACTCTATTGACTGCAAAAAACTATAGCACATTTTTGTTAATAAAATCAATGATAAGACAATGTTATTGCCTCACGTGCACATCAAAAAGATTAATACTTAATTGTCACGTATGACCCAGCATAGCAGAGGACATATTATTTCCACGAGTCAGATGATGGAGCGGATTCCCATGGCTCATATTCCCAAAAGATTTACGTCAGAACCGGAGAGAGGGAATCTATTTTTTTTTTCCGGACGGCATATTTCAGGTAACCGGGAGAAATGAATCCGGGTTAAGATAGGAGGCGATAATTTAATGTTATTTTACGTCCGTTCAGAAGGATATATTCGTGATCCATGCGGGGAGGGAGGGAAGAGATTGCTGCATGAAGGGGAGGAAGGAAGGTGTGTGGAGGGGAGATGGACGGCATAAAGGTAAGGATGGTATGAAGGGGAGGATTGTCTGTGTAGGAAGGGGAGGGTGGTGTGTGGAGGGAAGGGTGGGTGGTGTGTGGAGGGAAGGGAGGGTGGTGTGTGGAGGGAAGGGTGGGTGGTGTGTGGAGGGAAGGGGGGGTGGTGGTGTGGAGGGAAGGGTCGCTGGTGTGTGGAGGGAAGGGAAGGTGGTGTGTGGAGGGAAGGGTGAGTGGTGTGTGGAGGGAAGGGAGGGTGGTTTGTGGAGGGAAGGGTGGGTGGTGTGTGGAGGGAAGGGAGGGTGGTGTGTGGAGGGAAGGGAGGGTGGTGTGTGGAGGGAAGGGAGGGTGGTGTGTGGAAGGAAGGTGGGTGGTGTGTGGAGGGAAGGGTGGGTGGTGTGTGGAGGGAAGGGGGTGGTGTGTGGAGGGAAGAGAGGGTGGTGTGTGGAGGGAAGGGAGGGTGGTGTGTGGAGGGAAGGGTGGGTGGTGTGTGGAGCGAAGGGTGGGTGGTGTGTGGAGGGAAGGGAGGGTGGTGTGTGGAGGGATGGGTCGGTGGTGTGTGGAGGGAAGGGTGGGTGGTGTGTGGAGGGACGGGAGGGTGGTGTGTGGAGGGAAGGGTGGGTGGTGTGTGGAGGGAAGGGTGGGTGGTGTGTGGATGGAAGGGTGGGTGGTGTGTGTAGGGAAGGGAGGGTGGTGTGTGGAGGGGAGTGGTTTGGATTGGAATGTAATGGGGGGAAAGGAGGGTGTGGAGGGGAAGGAGAAAGGGTGCAGAGTAGAGGTAATAGTGCATGGAGGTAAGGTAGGTCAGTGTGTGCAAGGGAGGGAGGAAAGTGTGGAAGAAAAGTCGGGAGTGTGGAAGGACAGAAGGACTATATGAATGGGATGGATGAGTGTATGGAAGGAAGGGAGATGTGGAGGGGGGGGGGGTGGAGGACACAATACAGGATGTTTAGAGCTGGATCCATATTATTTCACATCTTTTGAGTTTAGAGGTTTGACATTTATGCTGAGCACTTGAAAAATGTATATGTCGTATACGAGTCGCATATTTAATACAAGGTGCACACACACACTCACACACACATACGGTTACGGTGGTCGAGCACGTTTAGTTACTGTATAGGGAATGCTCGTTTTGGTGTCGGTGGTTCGATCCCACGTGCCGACAGGGTAAGTTCTCTCAAAAACTGTACCTGGCCGTGAAGGCTAGGTCTGGACGGACCGTCTCTTTGGACCCACAAAGTCTCCTGCCCATGTCCTACTCCTTTCGGGATATATATATATTGTTATGCCAGTTTTTTATACTGGGGTTGATTGGAAATAGGTAGGTTCTTACTCGACTGGAGAAACTAAAGTCAGACTACACATGCACACAAGTCTTAAAGGATAAATATAAAACAGAGTTAATACATGAATTTTCTTATTAATGATCATTTGATACAAAGATAGAAATACACTGTTTACATGGAAAAATAACAATAATATAACGCCAAGCACGGACGAGGAATCACGACGAACTTAGAGGTCCACTAGCACTTCTATTCTAACACTGGATAGAGATTGAAGTAACACTAATACTGTTGATCTACTTGTTTGTTGCTAAGTCCTTTCTTCTGTCTTCGTCGGGCCGCTTAGGTGGTCCTGCTGTGTGGTCAATGGAGTGAGGTTTACAGATGGACTATTTGGTTTGGGGCCTTTAATAGTAGTTCCTTATGTCATGACACAGGGGTGGCGTACTATCGGATTAATGCGAGCATGAGTGAGGACATGTCCCGCACTATGATTGCTCGACTATCCTGACCGCTATAATAGTCGGTGATGAAGTTCTGTTTCGGTACTCTTGGATGTGGGGTCTTTAATGAACAGTCGCTCAAGTCATGACAGAGTAACTATTCATCAGGCGAACGTGGGGAAAAAGTGTGACCATGGCCGTACTATCTTTCTCAACTACCTTTGACCTTTATAAGAGTGTTCAAAGAACCCTGATGATTAGATGTGTAGGCCTTTTTACAAGCATATGTCCTCAACCATGCCTTTGGCACATATGATGTAAGGACTTTATATGCAGAATGCCATTTAAGTGACGGTGTCTCGCAAAGCCCTGACTATTGTAGCGGTCTTGCTATGGCAAACACTTCTCCAGGAGTGTTGAATTGATTTACAGAGTGTTTTAGGGACATGTCCTTATTTCTATCTTTAATGTCAAAACTGCAAGCCTAGAAAAGATCCTAATGTACCTCGAGCACTATGGTGTGAGAGACAATAGTTCTTAAATAGGGAAAAGAACTCTCAAATAATTTGGTCTACAGCCATGACATGTACACTCAGGGGAAAGAGAGGGTAATTCTTGGATGCATGCCTCGCATGCAAGTCTTCTTGAGCCCTTAGAATTGCTGACTCGATTTTTTCCCTGGGCAAGTCGGGATGGTCATGGCTTGTGTTGTGATGTCCCAGGTACGGTGGTTGAGGGTCAGAAGGTCACAGGTACGAGGGACGGATTAGGGGGGTTTTAGGTAGACCCCCCAGAAGTTTCCGCCATGATGTGGGAGGAGCTGTGTGGAAGAGTGGCGCATCTGGAGAGGAGACATCTGGTGCCTTTCATGTTTTGGGAAGTCTTCCTGCTCTGCCTTCCTTTTGTGGTACCCGAAATTGGTGATGGTGAAACGTATATTATTTTTCCCGGGCGTGGGTGGCAGAGTGGGCGTGATGGCGGTGACTCGAGCATATCGGTTGATGGGTTGATGTTTGATGGTGGTGGAGTGGTGGCCATGTTGTTGGTTCTCCTCCTTCTTTCTTCGTTCTTTGGGTTTGTCCTGTCTTCTTTCTTTCCCTGGGACATGTTCTGGTTCTCCTCCTTCCTTCTTTCATTCTTTGTTTTGGTCCTATCTTCTTTCTTTCTCCGGGACTTGTTCTGGTTCTTCTGTTCTTCTTTCTTCTTATTTGTTGTTGTTTTGTCCTCTGTCGTGGTATTTCTTTTCATTTCCGATTTTTTCTTCTGTCCCTTACTTCCCCGACTCAGTAACTTGTTTATTTTTTAACTCTGTTACTTTATATATATATATATATATATATATATATATATACCGCTAATATTATTTATATTATTTTTTTTATTTTTTTTAGGCGTATGAAGACAGGCAGTAACAAGTGTTTCTCCAAAAATTGAAAGAGTGACAGAGAGCCAAATTCAAGGTACAGTTCATAGCAGATAAAGCATATACGGGCGCTAGTAAGGGCTGGCCATATTTATTGACCACAACCTATCCAGAATGAGGCTTGGCATCCGCTACACAGCCTTAGCCGTTTCGCTTTGTATCGTTTACTGTCCTACCTTTCCTTCTGTGGGCAGGAGGCTAGGAATCCTCCTCCCCTTAAATTTTTTTTTTTTTTTTTCTATATTTCAACTAATCCCTCTTGGGCATAGGCTGAGAGCCTGTACATTCATCCATTATACATTGCACGGTGAAGCCCGTGAGGTCTCGTTCCGGTCTAGGGAGTGAGACATGTGAAGCACTTTCAGCTGCAATCAGTCCCTGACATCTTGCCTTCGCAGGATGCATGGGGCTTGATTGCTCACTCATGGCTCGAAGCTGTTTCGCCCCAGTGATTCACTGTCTGATCTCCTAGACTCGGACTCTCACTCTCAGAAAGTCACCTATTGAGCAATGAACTCACTAGGCATTGCCCCACTGTAGCCTATTTTGAATATGGGAGTATTCATACACTGCTATTTAATCAGGGAACAATGAGGGTATTTGTTTGAAGTTTCGGTGGGTTTTGTGGTAATGCACTGATACTAGTTAGCCTACAGCACAAATTCCATCCCAATGATATCTTCCCATTGATACATACACCTACTAGATAATACAGAGTATGGGGCGAAGGAACGCAAAATAATTCCCGGAACTCTATATGTTGTTTCTGTTCGGGCTCTGTCTCGAGTCGGCTTTCCCCAGTTGTGGGGTATGTGCCTGAGTATATACAGTACTTACATACATACAATATGGTGAATGAATTATGACACTCACTGCTAATAACATTAATGGAAACACCAAGAATATTGAGAGAAGATGAAGGGTTGATTTGTGCATTGTTGAAGTGTAAGGGATAGTCATGTGGAAAATGGTATCGGGTAGATTGATGAAGGAATTGGGCTATGGAAGCATTGAAAGTAACAACATTTTCTCTGCCCAAATCGGAAATAGTTGATATGCCAGAAGATAGGTGCACAATGCTCTATCACAGTAGCTTTGTTGTAATTGCATGGTAGGTCAATGTGGAAGGTAGTTGAATAGTGTAAGGTAGAACCATCAGCATATGAGTAGATATGATTAAAGATACAGTTGAGAATATATATATATATATATATATATATATATATATATATATATATATATATATATATATATATATATATATATGTATGTATATATATATGTTAGTAAAGCCAGGTAATACATTTTCTTTAATACATACGAAGTTGAAAGAAATGGCAATTTCTGCGTTGGAAATTTTATTATTCAAGGTTTCCAGGTCTCTGATGAGTTTTCGCTGGGTGGCAGGAAGTAGATAAATGAGGTTAGTAAAATTCATGGTAGTACAGGGTTACATTAATGTACATGATGATACAGGATATACGACACGTTTCACTGGACAACCAGCATTATCAAGTAAGGATAGGATGATATAAAAGGTAAACAGGAAGGGTATATATAGAGGGTGGAGGATCAAAGGAGGCGAAAATCAGGGGGCAAAAGTCTGCTATTGGTGGAGGGGTTTTCTAGGAGTGTTAGAGAGAGATCCGCGTCACGCAGGCGCACTGGATGCGGGAAGGTGGTGGTCGGTTGGCGGGGTCGAAGCTGAATGGCTGCGTGTCGAGGGGCGTGGCCTAAGTTGCGTAGTACGTGTGGCGCCGGCAGAAGACGAAGCTGAAGGAGGTAGCACGGGGGGCTGCGTCAAGGGCACCGGGGGGCGAGGGGGGCCGTTAGGTCGTTAGGACGTTAGGGCGTTATGTCGTTAGGGCGTTAGGAAACCTTGAATAATAAAATTTCCAACGCAGAAATTGCCATTTCTTTCAACCTCGTATGTATTAAAGAAAATATATATATATATATATAATCATCGTAATGTCATTCTGCAAGGAATGTGCTTAATATTAATGGATTAAATGTATGTTATGAATTTTACAAATGGTCAACCCCTAATTTATTAGCTGAATATATTAGTCTTAATAAAGCAGGCATAGAACACATTTGAAGTTATACTAATAAAATATTTCCATCGAATAATTTTATAAGGTACATATTCCATAAATGTAGGCTGTGCGATATAATAAATATTAACTAAATAATAATGTCTTAATACTGAAAGAATCATGTCTAATGACTAGGGTATTTGCCTATATTAATTATATATAATAAGCATTTACAATGGTTTCGTTAATTTGTTCATAAATATAATATGTAAATGGACATGCATTTATTAAGTAAATATTTTGGATTCTTAAAAAAATATTGTATTATTGTATAGACTGTTTTTGTGCAAGTCATGATTAAAATGAAAGCAGTAAATTGTGGAGCGGTGCTGTCGGTAATGTATACAGAATGTAGAGTCCCTTCACTGGAAAGATAGCGGACAACTGAAGTTTGAATAGTTTGAATAGTTATAGATGTTAACAATTCTTCCAGTCTTCAAGAAAACGATAATTTTCTATCTACTGATTAAATATGAACATATAGACTTCAACCAATGCAGGCCAGATCCGCAGATAATACAGGTAAATATGAACATATAGACTTCAACCAATGCAGGCCAGATCCGCAGATAATACAGGTAAATATGAACATATAGACTTCAACCAATGCAGGCCAGATCCGCAGATAATACAGGTAAATATGAACATATAGACTTCAACCAATGCAGGCCAGATCCGCAGATAATACAGGTAAATATGAACATATAGACTTCAACCAATGCAGGCCAGATCCGCAGATAATACAGGTAAATATGAACATATAGACTTCAACCAATGCAGGCCAGATCCGCAGATAATACAGGTAAATATGAACATATAGACTTCAACCAATGCAGGCCAGATCCGCAGATAATACAGGTAAATATGAACATATAGACTTCAACCAATGCAGGCCAGATCCGCAGATAATACAGGTAAATATGAACATATAGACTTCAACCAATGCAGGCCAGATCAGCAGATAATACAGGTAAATCGAAAATTAATATTATAATAGTCACCATTATTATACCTAATCAATTAGTTAAGTGAAATTACGTTTTTGATTAACAATAGGTATCTACTATGATTGAGTTTTTGAAATGGACGACATTATATATATTACTTGAACATTTACTGTGTTATGAGATTAAAATACAAATTAGTCATCAATTGATATGACTAAGTTTAACTATGTGCCTGAGTTTCTAAAATGAACAGACGATTTTGTAATATAAAAATTTATAATTTCCCGTGCTATCATTGTTTTAACGAAAGAATATGCCATAATTATCAGTCTCTAACGTTCAAATGTGAATACCTAACTCTGTGTGATTGCTTGTTATTATTGGTAAACGTTCTACCATTGTTATAATAGGAGTTTAACAAAGTATTGACTTTCCTTCGTAAATTACTGTTTTATGTTAACGTTTTCTCAACCTTTAATGCCTTGTTTACACACAAATGTTTGCTCACTTCATAATAAACAACCTTGTAATGTTTTTGGTTTTTCTTGGCAATTTAATGTTTAGACATCCAGTTTTACTTTAACCAGTGACAAAGTTCCGAACTAATTATGGCTGTTATTAGACGATTTAATTCACAATAGGGAAAATCTTTCGCAATACAAAAACGCAACATGTATCACAATTAACACTTTAAGAGACATATTCCTATTAACATTTAACAAAACCGTCTAATCTTTGCCAGCCTAGAAAGGATTACCTATTCACAACATTTCAAATAGATGCATTTGTCACAAATTCTGTAGTCAACAATGCTTGTTTTGTAATCCTATTCCAAAATTATTGCATGGAAAAAAATCAGCCTTGGGTCCCAAATATGTGGTGCTACATAAAAGTTGTCTGATCATCAGAAATGCTTGAGCGTGAGCAGTGCCTGGCAGGAGAGCATAAATATGATAATAATGAGCTCGCCTGGGTTTTCCTTAAATGTCGCAAAAATTTCAGGGCACGTTGTTCAAATGGTTAGCTAGGTCACCTTTAATCTTTACTGAATCATATTTTTACAGAAGCCGGTTCAACTGCACGTTTATTTTCTTACCATGTGATATATTAAATGAACACTTTATCTAAATTAACTTTCGATAAAATAACTAAACCATGCTTATAAATTATATCTTATATACAGGTTTTTCTGACCTTTCTTACTAATCCTTGTTTTGCATTTAACTACACTAAATAATACCTTTTGAAATATGATTTGTGTTGACCGTGCTGATCCTGGTCACTGGCGGGACTCAATGAAAAGCAAAGCTGAAATTGGTTACGGGATATCCAGCCTAACTCGCCGAAATCCCTGCTTGATGCTAATCCATACAGTGCGGGCGACAATCAATAACTTTATTCCTGTTTACATCAGACAATTGTGTTCATTGCATGAATTATGTGTTTCAATACTATAATAATAAAGTAGACGTGCCGTTTTGCCCAAAATCAAAACGGCATACCCAACTCTGCGATGGGTTACCATCATCACTACTAATATCATCAATCACAATCACCATCATCACTACTACTGCCATCATCACTACAACTGCCACAATCATCACAACTACTTTTATCATCACCAATACTATGATCATCATCACTACTACAATTACAATCATCGCTGCTACTCTCACCATCATCACTACTACTGTCACCATGGTCACTACCATCTTAATCACTACTATCATCATTGATACAACTATCAACCATCATTACTAATATCATCACCACCATCTTACAATAAACATTACTACTGTTAACATCATCACTACTACTATAACCATCATCATTACTACTGTCACAAATATTACCATCATTTATCCTACTGTCACCATCATCACTACTACTGCCATCATCACCATTACTATGATCTTCATCACCACAACTATTGTCATTATCACTACAACTTTCACCAATCCTCACTACTACTCACCATCATCACTAATGCTCACACCATCGTCACTACCAGCATCAATACTGTCATTATTATCACTACAACTATCATCATTACTTGTCACCATCATCACTACTATTATGACCATCATTACTACTACTAGTACTGTCACCATCATCACTAATAATACCATCATCAATCACAAACACCATCATCACTACCACTGCCATAATCACTACAACTGCCACAATCATCACGACTACTTTAATCATCACCATTACTATGATCATCATCACTACTACAATTACAATCATCACTACTACTCTCACCATCATCACTACTACTGTCAACATTGTCACTACCATCTTAATCACTACTATCATCATTGACACTACAACTATCAACCATCATTACTACTATCATCACCACCATCTTACAATCATCATTACTACTGTTAACATCATCACTACTACTATAACCATCATCATTACTACTGTCACAAGTATTACCATCATGTATCCTACTATCACCATCATCACTACTACTGCCATCATCACCCTTACTATGATCTTCATTTTCACAACTATTGTCATCATCACTACAACTTTCACCATCCTCAATACTACTCACCATCATCACTAATACTCACACCATCGTCACTACCATCATCACTACTGTCATCATTATCACTATAACTATCATCATTACTTGTCACCATCATCACTACTATTATGACCATCATCACTACTACTAATACTGTCACCATCATATCTACTACTGTCACCATCATATCTACTACTGTCATCATCATCACTACTGTCATCATCATCAATACAACTACAACCATCATCACTACTATTATCACCATCATCATTACCATCACCTTCAATCTCACTATTACTTCCATCACTTCATGCCAACTGAACTAACTTAACCTAGCAAATGCATAGCGAGATGTTTTCGCCCCCAGAACGAATGCGTTCATTGCTGGGGGAGGGGTGGGGGAGTCCGAGGGGGGGGGGGAACCATATTTTGGGTAAAACCATATTTTGGACCTAAAATCATAACTATTGCATAAATTCTAAAAATCTGTTTTGACTGACGTTCGCATTCACGCAACATATGTTCGTGTGAAATTTGGTGAAAATCCGTCCAAAGGTCTAGGAGGAGTTCCGAGACAGACGGACAACGACAACAACCACAACGACAACAACGACAACAACGACAACGCCGACGACAGACATTTTTTTCAGTGGTACCCACTATACGGGGGGATACCAAACTCTGCTTACGCAGAGTTGATAATCTATCTATCTATCTATCTATATGCTCAGGCCCAATCCCCACTTTTCCTATTTTTATTTTATATTTTATATTTAATTCTATTTTATTATTATTATTTTCTTTTCTTGGGGGTGGCCGCCTCAAGACAGAGCAAGAACAGGTAAACCACAAAATACAACATAAAACATCGAACAAACAGACAAAACACAAATTCACACACATCTAGGTCACCCAGGAGAAAACCCAGAGACCAGGGTCACCAAGGTCGCTCCAGAACTCCCCCGGCCACCCCCGACACAAGCCCGCCCACCACACTTCCAGGAGCACACATCTAGGTCACCCAGGAGAAGACCCAGAGACCAGGGTCACCAAGGTCGCTCCAGAACTCCCCCGGCCGCCCCCGACACAAGCCCGCCCACCCACACGCGGTGGGTGGGCCCACCGCCCACCAGCACCCTTCATATTAATCATCTCCCCGGGCCAGGCGCCTGATGGACTATTATCTAGTCCAACTTGCGCCCGACCCCCTCCCCCAAATTACCATGTGTTCACTCAACTATTCACAAGCATTCTCCATTCATTCCTGTTTATTACCACTTCCTTTGCCTGATCTATAGTCATTGCTCTATCATCCAAAGCTTATCTTACACAGTCTCTCCATCTCAATGGGGGCCTTTCTGCCCTTCTATCTCCTCTTGTATCTGACTCACATATTCTCTTTGTCAGCCTTTCATCTTCCATTCGTTAAACATGACAATACCAGCTCAGCACCCTTCTGTCCACTCTGGCTGACAAATGTTCCTGCTGCCCCACTCTCCTACATATCTCTTCATTCCTCAATCTGTCTCTATGAGTAACTCCACAAATACTCCTCAAGCACCTCATCTCCATCACATCCAGCTTTATTCTCTCATTTTTCTTCAGATCCCATGTCTCAGCCCCATACATCATGTTGGCACAAATATTCCTTTATACATTGCACTTTTTACTTGCATTCCGAGATTTCTCGTCTTCTACATACTTCCCATTGCTCCGAAAACCTTCCTTCCTTCACACACTCTCTGTTTTACCTCCATTTCTATACCTCCACTCCTGCTTATCGTTCTCCTAGATATTTAACCCCTCTTTGGCGGGGCCCGACTTAAGGAGGTCTAGAGAACCATGGACAAAAGAGCGGGGCCCGCCTTAAGTCGGTTGCGATGTTGAGCACATAATTTGCTCTGAGAGAGAGTCCGAGCGGTGGAAAGAGCGTAGGTTGGCTCTGACCGTTCGGCACGGCTCCCGTGCCGCAACTGGCACCACCTCCACACACATCCACACCCACTACCTCGCTAGACAGGGAATTATGTAAGGAAATTACCGTATTTTAGGGATTTTTTCTTCGTGATGCACGATCGTTGCAAGAGAACCCGTGGTCGTAGAAGGATGGTTCTGGTGTCATTGGAAAGCTCAATTAACACACTTTCACGGATACATAATTGTATTACGCTCTGGCTCTTCTTTATGCATGAAAAAGAGCATGGAATGAAGCTCATTTAGGGTAAATATGCCCGCTGGGCAGGTAGTAGAAGTTATTAACCTAGCCGCTCGTGGAGTGTTAACCAACTGAGCCACAGCGACGCAGGGTTTGCGTCCACAATGTATGTAACGCTACACCCCAGCGACGCAAACCATGCGTCCTGGCCGGTCCGGTCCCAATTACTCCAGTCCTATGGCACCTAGAGGGCTCAGATTTGTATGGGAACTGTGTAAGTATCCCACGCAACCATGCCGATGGTTGAAAACTCTCAAAGTCCAACCGCGTGCGTGTGAGCGCGCAAAAAACGGTATTTTGGGTGTTATTGCCTTCAATTTTTTACTCTTGTAAAATCGACTTTCGGGGGCTCCGTAGGACCAATTTTTGACCTTTTTGATAGTTTTTTTGTGGTTTTTCCTTCATTCCTAACCCATTCGCTATTGTTTCTGGAAAAAAAAAAATCAGAAACAGCCGGTCCCTGGTGGTACATTTATTATAAACTAGCTGGGGCTCAGTGGGTTGAAACACTCTACTTATTCCAATATTTCCCCATCCAGCCTCACATCTAGAATCACCCTACGATCACCCCTATTACACACCATTACTTTACTTTTATTGACGTTCACCTTCAGTTTTCTTCTCCCACAAACCACTCCAAACCCTTTGACTACCCGCTGCAATTTCTCCTTAGAATCCGCCACCAACGCTGTGTCATCAGCGAACAGCAACTGATTCAACTCCCAATCTCTACCATTTTTTCCTACTAAACCCAATCCACTTCCCATAGTTCTCATTTTCACCTCCCTCACCACACCATCCATAAACATATTAATTAAACAGCCAAAGTGACAATACACAACCCTGTCGCAAACCTATCTTTACCTCAAACCATTCACTCAACTCACCATTTCCTACTCTAACACATGCTCTTCTCCCTTCATAAAACCTCTTAACTGCTACCAACAAATTTCCTCCAATTTCGTAAATCCTTAACACCTTCCACATTGCTTCACGATGCACACGATCATACGCTTTTTCCAAATCCATAAAAGCCCAAAATATCTCCTTATGCTTCTCTAAATACTTCTCGCATAACTGTCTTACTGCAAACATCTGATCCACGCACCCTCTTCCCCTCCTAAAACCGCACTGTTCTTCTCCTATTGCCACTTCCGTACACTTTACTGTCCTCTCTATCAACACTCTGCCATAGAGCTTTCCAACCACTGATAATAAACTAATACCTCTATAACTTGAACACTCCTGCCGATCTCCCTTCCCTTTGTACAGCGGCATAATACATGCACTCTTCCAGTCTATTTGTACCCTTAACACCACAAAGCACACATTGAAAAGTCTCACCAACCAATCTATTATCACATCTCCACCCTTCTTTATACACTCCACAGCAATACCATCCAAACCTTCTGCTTTTCCCGCTCTCATTTGTTTCACTGCTTCTTTCACCTCATTTTAGTCAATCCTTGCATTCATTCCCTGCCACCTGGGTGGCCTGGGTAACCTATCTCCACCAACCACTGCTTCAAGCACTGCTTCTCTTCCATCTCTTTCATTTAGCAAAGATTCAAAATACTCGACATATCTTTTCCTCACTTCAACTGGTTCCACTAGTAATTCTCCATTTACAGCTTTCACTGACTCTTCCCTCTTTTGTCCTCCTATCCTTACTCTATTTACCTCATTCCAGAACATCTTCTTTCGTTCTTCAAAATTCTCACTCAACCTTTGACCCCACCTTTCGTTTGCATCTTTTTTCGCTTCTCTAATTTTCCGTTTTGCCTCTCCTTTTCTCCTTGTACCTCTCCCATACCTCAACACTACCATCCTGTAAAACCCTCTCGAGCCACTGTCTCTTCTCCTCAACTGCCTTTCTCATCGTATCATTCCACCACTCGCTTCCATTCCTGATACCTCTGCCTCCTACTTTTCTTTTACCGCATACTACCTCTGCACTTGCTTTCACTCCTTCCTTAAACTGTTGCCATTCAATCTCTACTTCTCTCTCTTCCATCTCTCTCACTTCCATCCACTTTTCATTTAGTCTTTCCTTGTACTCCCTCTCTTTTGTACTCTTATCTAACTCACTAACTTTTATTACCTCTCTTACTACACACTTGTCTCTTATTCTCCTGTAACTCCTAACTCTTAATAATAATAATAATAATAATAATAATATTAATTATATAAATAATAGTAAAAATAATAAAAATATATAATAATAATACTAATAATACTAATAATAATAAATCAACAGCTACGCCACAGCAATTATGGCCTTGACTTGTTTGTGTGTTTTGCCTAAACGATTTGTATTATTATGTTCAAGTAATAGTTCTCGTAGTTTCATGATTGATATACAATGGAAAAATAAGTATGATGACCATACAATAATATCTTCATTTACCCATAAAATCCTATTATTAATTATTCAATATTAATGCATATACCTTAGAAAGGACCGTAAATAGTCGAATACATAATATGTAAAATTAACATTTTTATAGTGTTTTTCAATAATATTGTTTCCTGGTTAAACAATTGGATATAATAATGAGGTCAATACTTCTCTGGAGAAAC